>JAUPMG010269570.1:0-33881 GCA_031762675.1 Pachysandra terminalis
TCGTCGGTGGCACCAATGAACTCACCGACGAGCTTGTTTGACTGACCTTCGGACTGGTCGGTGGGTCGTCAGTGGCACCGACGGGACTCTCCGACAGAGACTTAGGTGAGTGGTCGGTTATATCGATGACACCCCCTTAGAGAGAGACTTGATGGACTTGTTCGATGGTTTGTCGTTCCACCGACGGAACCCGCCAACTGTAACTTAGTTTGGTTCTAGACCCTTGATTAGTGGGTGGTCGGTGAGACCGACAGCACCCACCGGGGAGACTGTTTGATGTGTTCGGTGTTCGGTGGGTTGTTGGTCCATCAACGGACCCGCCGACAGCGGCTTATGGTTCGAAATTGGTGTATGGTCGGTGGGTGGTTGGTGGAACCGACGGCACCCACCAACAATGGTTAGTTGGAGTGTACACTTGGGAGTCTTTAAGGGGTCTGATATCTAGACTTTGCCATTGTTATGCCATGTTGTTTGTGCAATGCTTACAAACTATTTGTTTGTGTGAAGTGTGAATCATTCATAACATCATAATCATGTATGATATTGTTGTTAGAACTTGATGACATGCGTGAACTAGTGAAACGACACTAGAAACTCATATTAGTATTGTATGAAAAGGTGATGGTTGTTGAAAATATGATCTTGTACAATAATGTTACTTGGATGTGATATCGTGAATGGACTAGTAGGATGAATTGGAACTTCATGTACTCATGTATGACCCGTAGTGTAACATGTATGAACAGTTAATGATTGACTGTGTTTAGATTGATGTGAATATAGAGAATGTCATCCTTGCATCCTATCATCAATTCTTGAATGTACAGATGTTATGATTTGACATATCCATATTGAGTGAATATCTTCCACTTAATGTATATATAGCATATCATGTAGTTGCTTGCTAGTATCATTCATTTAATGGACATTCATGCATGACAGGTCCTTGTGAGGACTTGGACCCCAGACTTCCATGGCTCCTTTATGAAGGACCATCGGGTAATATGTGAGGATACTTGGACTTCCGAGTGAAGTGCCAAATGAGAGATATGGATCTCTGGTGTCCCCAAGGAGAGACTTATTGTTCAAATCTCATATGATTTGAGGGTGAGGGACTTGCAACCCCAAAAGCCCATGGATACCTGTATATATGTTGTTATACAAATATTATATGGAAGACAACTGATTGGTTGTGTGTGTGTGATTGATGTACACAGGGGATATCTTGGAGGAGCCCCAGAATTCGTTCCCACGATAAAAAATGAAGGTGGGATATATCACCTATGGGTTTAGACTCCCTAAAACTGTGTTGTACACACAGAATCGGTGAGGAATCCTTAGCCCGAAAGGGGCCGTGTATCCACGATTGAGATACGTGGTGTTACAGTCCGGATCAAGCGTGAGATATCAAAACGACAAAGAGTTGATAACATTCATGTGCATATTACGTGTTTGATTAGGCCATTGTGTGTGGGCCTATGTATATATATTTATCTGTTCAAGTCATTGCATAAAATGAATGAACCCTGCATTGATCATGGCATCCCATGCATGCATCATTGTCATCCTGATTATTACACTGCACTTGTACATTGCACTTGCTGAGCGCGTAGCACAAGCCTTTTGGCTCCTAACATTTCAGGTGAGCACGAGGCGTACGATAAGGACTTCGACTAGGACTTCGGCCCGGTTTGCTGAGGAGGACTCCTGAGGTCGTTGCGTAGTTAGATCTTTATTTCTCGTTCATGTTCTGTTCAGATTATCTCCTTTGTTAGTTAGAGATTTTTGGTGTTTCCACGCCCCTTCTGTTGAGCGTGAGGATTGGATTGGATGTGAGGCCCACTTAGTGGCATTGATGTATTTATATTATATTGATGTTATTAGCCTCCGCTGTGGATCCTATTGTGATATGGATTTTCTCTGAGGTATTTGTGGTTTTCACCCTCTTCTTGGTGTATGTGTTTGGTTGATCTGAGGGTGAGAGTCAGGCTTAGAATCCTAGAGTTATGCTCATGTTCGTGTGAGTCATGCTTTAGAATTTGGGTCGTGACACTTGTGCAAGGGTAAAGCTCCATATCCTAAGATTTGACGAGGAGTTTTTCTTCAATGTAAGGTAACGCACCTCAATTTTGTAGATAATCCTCATATTGAGTTAGGAGGGAAGGTATTTGACATCTTCAACCTAGCTATTTTTATTTTTTTTAATGCAGATTTAAGGTCAAGAAGATATAGTTCTTTCCAAACATTATAACCCCCATGTTGTAATAAATGATTTGGGATTCCTTGATCTCCAATAGATTTCAATGATTTCTGTTATAACAGATTTTAATTTGTCATAGTCTGAATATGAGGTTTGAACAATTGTTTAATTTCTAAAACAATAGCAACACTAATATGATTTAAGGACTCTTCTTGTCTTATTGGTGTCATGTGGCATTGCAAAGTAATATCGATCGTTAACCACAAATAAGTATGGCACAAGAAGTCATCTACTGCCCGATATCATGTAGAAGGCACACTCAATGAGGTAGATTTCATCAAGAACCTATGAAAATTATACAATTGTTTCTCTGTTATCAACATTGTTCCTTGGAAGACTCCTTTGCACCTAGATATACATTCTACATCTTCCACGCTATCTATTTTATAGCTTCATCCAATCTATGAATACTTTTTCGTAGTTAAATATTATATTTTGTTGTCTAAAGAGTGACCTCGGAATCAGCAACTTTAGAATTATATGCCATTCAATCTGGCAACGCGTAGTGGTTAATCCCAATCCTCTTGAAGTGCTCTTTGTTTAGATAAAACGTTATTGTGAATCATTGCTTCGGCCACACCCTATGCTTTTGTTCAAATCTTTAGGATACATGGTTTCTTATTTTGAAAGAGGTTAAGGTTCCAAATGTATACACATAGCAACTGGATACCACAAGCCATTAGCTTCGGCTAGAGCTTTTATTAGTCTCCTGGTTCCAACGTTTATCTTGCCTCCTATTCCAAACAGGGATACATCACTGGGATTATAATCTTGTTTTCAGCAAGGGTAAAAGCTCTTACATCCTGACATTTGACCAGGAGTTGTTCTTCATATATATCCTTCCACCCATAATCTTCAATGCTGGGTAGCAGACCTCAATTTTGTAGATAATCCACATACTGAGTTTGGAAGGATAGTATTTGATATCTTCAACCTTGCTATATTTTTTATTTTTAATGAAGATTTCAGGTCAAGAAGAAACAGTTATTTCTTAACTTTATAACGATCTTGCTGTAATTCATGATTTGGCAGTTCTTGATCTCCAATCGATTTTAATGATTTTCGTTATAAAGGATTTTTATTAGTCATAGTCTGAATATAAGGTTAGAACAATTGTTTAGTTTCTAAAACAATAGCAACAATGATATGATTTAAGGACTCTTCTTATCTTATTGGAGTCATGCAGCATTGCAAAGTAATATCGATCGATAATCACAAATAAGAAGGGCACAAGAAGTCATCTACCACCCTCATTTCTGCCTTATATCAGGAAAATAATGAACTTAGTGTTCGCCAAAATAAGTTCAATTAATTTCATGTAGAAGGAAAACTCATTGAGGTAGATCTCTTCAAGAGCCTATTAAAACTTTGCAATTGTTTCTCTGTTATCAACCATGTTCCTTGGAAGATTCCATTGTACCTAGATATGTATTCCACTTCTTCCCCGCTATCTATTTTATAGCAGCATCTACTCTATGAAATCTTTTTCGTAGTCAAATATTATATTTTGATGTCTAAATAGTGACCATGGAATCAGCAACCTTAGAATTTTATGCAGGTCAATCTGGCAATGGGTAGTTGTTAATCCCAATCCTCAAGAAATGCTCTTTGTTTAGATAAAACGTTATTGTGATTCATTGCTACTGCCACACCCTATGATTTTGTTCAAATCATTAGGCTTAATGGTTTTTATTTCTAAAGTGGTTAAGGTTCCAAATGTATACACATAACAATTGGATACCCCAAGCCATTAGTTTTGGCTAGAGCTTTTATTAGCCTCCTGGTTCGAACGTTTATGCTGCCTCCTATTTTAAACAGGGATACATCACTTGGATTATAATCTTGTTCTTGAGCAAGGGTAAAAGCTCTCACATCCTAAGATTTCACGAGGAGTTGTTCTTCATAAATCTCCATCCAACCATAATCTTCAATGCTAAGTAACGCACCTCAGTTTTGTAGATAATCCACATACTGAATTAGGAAGCATGGTATTTCACATCTCTAACCAAGCAATTTTTTTTTAATGCAGATTTCAAGTCAAGAAGAAACAGTTCTTTCCAAACTCCATAACCATTATGCTGTAATTCATGATTTGGGAGTTCTTGACCTCCAATCGATCTCAATGATTTCCGTTATAATAGATTTTAATTGGTCGTAGTCTGAATATGAGGTTTGAACAATTGGTTAATTTCTAAAACAATAGTATCATTGATAAGATTTAAGGACTTTTCTTGTCTTTTTGGAGTCATGCGGCATCGCAAAGCAATATCAATCGTTAATCACAAATAAGCAGGCATAAGAAGTCATCTACTGCCCTCATTTCAGCCCTATATCATGAAAATAATGAGCTTGCTGTTCGATAAAATAAGTTCAATTAATTTCATGTAGAAGGCAAACTCATTAAGGTAGATCTCTTCAAGAGCCTTTGAAAATTTTGCAAGTGGTTCTCTGTTATTAACATTGTTCCTTGGAAGACTCCTTCGCACCTAGATATATATTCCATGTCTTCCACGCTTTCTACTTTTTAA
Organism: Pachysandra terminalis; assembly: GCA_031762675.1. Classification (NCBI taxonomy): domain Eukaryota; kingdom Viridiplantae; phylum Streptophyta; class Magnoliopsida; order Buxales; family Buxaceae; genus Pachysandra; species Pachysandra terminalis. Next base: position 4,789 of record JAUPMG010269570.1, read on the forward strand.
TGCTTTTCAATCTATGAAATCTTTTTCTTAATCAAATATTAAATTTTGATGTCTAAATAGTGACCTTGGACTCAGCAACCTTAGAACTATATGCAGTTCAATCTTGCAATGGGTAGTTGTTAATCCCAATCCTCTAGAAATGCTCTTCGTTTATACAAAATGTTATTGTGATTCATTGCTACTACCACAACCTATGCTTTTGTTAAAATCTTTAGGCTACATGGTTTCTTATTTTGAAAGTCTTTAAGGTTCCAAATGTATACGCATAGCAATTGGATACCCCAAGCAATTAGTTTCGGCAAGAGCTTTTGTTAGTCTCCTGGTTCTAACGTTTATGTTGCCTCCTATTGTAAATAGGGATACATCATTGGGATTATAATCTTGTTCTTAAGCAAGGGTAAAAGATCAAACATTCTAAGATTTGACGAGGAGTTGTTCTTCATGTATCTCCTTCCACCCATAATCTTCAATGCAAGGTAACGTACCTCAATTTTTTAGATAATCCACATATTGAGTTAGGAAGGATAGTATTTGACATCTTCAACCTAGCTATTTTTATTTTATTTTTTATGGCAGAGTTAAGGTCAAGAAGAAACAGTTCTTTCCAAACTTTGTAACCATCATATTGTAATAAATGATTTGGGAGTCCATGATCTCCAATCGATTTCAATTATTTCCATTATAACGGATTTTAATTTGTCATAGTCTGAAATGAGGTTTGTACAATTGTTTAATTTCTAAAAAAATAGCAACTTTGATATGATTTAAAGACTCTTCTTATCTTATTGGTGTCATGCGGCATTGAAATGCAATATCGATCATTAACCACAAAAAAACAGGGGACAAGAAGCCCTCTACTACCCTCATTTCGGCCCAATATCATAAAAATAATGAGCTTAATCTTCGCCAAAATAAGTTCAATTAATTTCATGTAGAAGGAAAACTCATTGAGGTAGATCTCATCAAGAACCAAAGAAAATTTCACAAAAATTTCCCTGTTATCAACATTGTTCCTTGGAAGACCCCTTTGCACCAAGATATATATTCCACTTCTTCCACACTATCTATTTTATAGCTTCATCCAATCTATGAAAACTTTTTCATAGTCAAATATTATATTTTGATGTCTAAATTGTGACCTTGGAATTAGCAGCCTTAGAATTATATGCAATTCAATCTGGCAATGGGTTGTTGTTAATCTCAATCCTCTAGAAATGCTCTTTGTTCATATAAAACGTTATTGTGATTCACTGCTTCTGCCACTCCCTCTACTTTTGTTCAAATCTTTAGGCTACATGGTTTCTTAGTTTGAAAGTGGTTAAGGTTCCAAATGTATACACATAGCAACTGGATACCACAAACCATTAGTTTCAGCTAGAGATTTTGTTAGTCTCCTGGTTCCAACGTTTATGCTGCCTCCTATTCTAAATAGGGATACTTCACTGGGATTGTAATCTTGTTCTTGGGCAAGGGTAAAAGCTCTTACATCCTAGGATTTGACATGGAGTTGTTCTTCATATATATCCTTCGACCCATAATCTTCAATGCTGAGTAACGCACCATAATTGGGTAGATAATACTTATACTGAGTTAGGAAGGATGGTATTTGACATCTTCAACCATGCTATTTTTTTATTTTTTTTTAATCCAGATTTCAGGTCAAGAAGAAACAGTACTTTCCTAACCTTGCAACTTTCAGGTTGTAATTCAGGATTTGGAAGCTCTTGATCTCCAATCGATTTCAATGATTTTCGTTATAAAGGATTTTAATTGATCATAGTCTGGATATAAGGTTAGAACATTTGTTTAATTTCTAAAACAATAGCAACAATGATACGATTTAAGGACTCTTCTTGTCTTATTGTGGAGTCATGCAGCAGTGCAAAGCAATATCGATAGATAATCACAAATAAGTAGGGCACAAGAAGTCATCTACCATCCTCATTTCTGCCTTATATCAGGAAAATAATGAGCTTAGTGTTCGCCAAAACAAGTTCAATTAATTTCATGTACACAGCAAACTCATTGAGATATATCTCTTTAAGAACCAATGAAAATTTTGCATTTGTTTCACTGTTATCAACATTGCTCCTCAGAAGACTCCTTTGCACCTAGATATATATTCCACTTCTTCCACACTATCTATTTTATAGCTTCTTCCACTATATGAAATCTTTTTCATAGTCAAATATTATATTTTGATGTCTAAATAGTGACCTTGGAATCAGCAACCTTAGAATTATCTGCAGCTCAATCTGGCATTGGGTAGTTGTTAATCCCAATCCTCTAGAAATGCACTTTGTTTAGATGAAACGTTATTGTGATTCAATGCTACAGCCAAACCTTATGCTTTTGTTCAAATCTTTAGGCTACATGGTTTCTTCTTTTGAAAGTCATTAAGGTTCCAAATGTATACACATAGCAATTGGATACCACAAGCCATTAATTTCGACTAAAGATTTTGTTAGTCTCCTGGTTCCAACGTTTATGCTGCCTCCTATTGTAAATAGGGATACATCACTGGGATCATAATCTTGTTCTTAAGCATGAGTAAAAGCTCTCACATCCTAAAATTTGACGAGGAGTTGTTCTTCATACATTTCCTTCCACCCATAATCTTCGATGCAAGGTAACGCACCTCAATTTTGTAGATAATCCACATATTGACATAGGAAGGATGGTATTTGACATCTTCAACCTAGCTATTTTTATTTATTTTTTTTAAATCAGATTTAAGGTCAAGAAGAAACAGTTCTTTACAAACTTTATAACCATCACGTTGTAATAAATGATTTGGGGGTCCTTGATCTCCAATTAATTTCAATGCTTTCCATTATAATGGAATTTTATTTGTCATAGTCTGAATATGAGGTTAGAACAATTGTTTAATTTCTAAAAAAATAGCAACATTGACATGATTTAAGAACTCTTCTTGTCTTATTGGTGTCATGCGGCATTGCAAAGCAATATCAATCATTAACCACAAATAAGCAAGGTAGAAGAAGTCACCTACTGCCCTCATTTCTACCCTATATCAAGAAAATAATGAGCTTAGGGCTTGCCAAAATAAGTTCAAGTAATTTCATGTAGAAGGAAAACTCATTGAGGTAGATCTCATGAAGAACCTATGAAAAGTTGACAATTCTTTCTCTGTTATCAACATTGTTCCTTGGAAGATTCCTTTGTGCCTAGATTTCTATTCTAGTTCTTCCACGCTATCTATTTTATAGCTTCATCAAATCTAGGAAAACCTTTTCGTAGTCAAATATTGTATCTTGATGTCTAAATAGTGACCTTGGAATCAACAACCTTATAATTATATGCAATTCAATCTGCAAGGGTTGTTGTTAATCCCAATCCTCTAGAAATACTCTTTGTTTAGATAAAACGTTATAATGATTCATTGCTTCTGGCACACCCTATGCTTTTGTTCAAATCATTAGGCTACATGGTTTCTTATTGTGAAAGCCGTTAAGGTTCCAAATGTATACACATAGCAACTGGATACCACAAGCCATTATTTCGGCTAGAGCTTTTATTAGTGTCCCAGTTCAAACGTTTATGCTGCCTCATATTCTAAACAGGGATACATCACTGGAATTATAATCTGTTTCTTGAGCAAGGGTAAAAGCTCTTACATCCTAAGAGTTGACGAGGAGTTGTTCTTCGTATATATCCTTCCACCCATTATCTTCAATGATGGGTAACGCACCTTAATTTTGTAAATAATCCACATACGGAGTTAGAAAGGATGGTATTTGACATCTTCAACCTCACTATTTTTTTTTCTTTTTTTAATGCAGATTTCAGGTCAAGAAGAAACAATTATTTCCTAACTTTATTACCATCATGCTGTAATTCATGATTTGGGAGTTCTTGATCTCCAATAGATTTCAATGATTTTCGTTATAAGGGATTTTAATTGATCATAGTCTGATTATAAGGTTAGAACAATTGTATAATATCTAAAACAATAGCATCATTGATACGATTTAAGGGCTCTTCCTATCTTATTGGAGTCATGCAGCACTGCAAAGCAATATCAATCGTTAATCACAAATAAGCAGGGCACAAGAAGTCATCTACAGCCCTCATTTATGCCATATATCATGAAAATAATGAGCTTAGTGTTTGCCAAAATAAGTTCAATTAATTTCATGTACAAGGCAAACTCATTGAGGTAGATCTCTTCAAGATCCTACGAAAATTTTGCAATTGTTTCTCTGTTATCAACACTGTTCCTTGGATGACTCCTTTGCACCTAGATATATATTCTACTTCTTCCACGCTATCTATATTATATCTTCACCCAATCTATGAAATTTTTTTCGTAGTCAAATGTAATATTTTGACGTCCAAATAGTGACCATGGAATCAACAACCTTAGAATTATATGCAGTTCAATCTGGTAATGGGTAGTTGTTAATCCCAATCCTCTAGAAAAGCTTTTTGTATAGATAAAACGTTATTGTGATTCTTTGCTAATACCACACCCTATGCTTTTGTTCAAATCTTTAGGTAACATGGTTTCTTAATTCGAAAGTATTTAAGGTTCCAAATGTGTACACATAGCAATTGGATACCCCCAAGCCATTAGTTTCGGCAAGAGCTTTTATTAGTCTCCAGGTTCCAACGTTCATGCTGCCTCCTATTGTAAACAGAAAAACCTCACTAGCATTAAAAAAAAATTCTTGAGCTAGGGTAAAAGCTCTCACATCCTAAGATTTGATGAGGAGTTGTTCTTCATATATCTCCTTCCACCCATAAGCTTCAATGCTGGGTAACGCACCTCAATTTTGTAGATAATCCTCATTTTGAGTTAGGAAGGATGGCATTTCACATCTTAAACCTAGCTATTATTTTTTTAATGCAGATTTAAGGTCAAGAAGAAATTTTTTTTAAAACTTTACAACAACCATGATGTAATTCATGATTCGGGAGTCCTTGTTCTCCTATCGATTTCAATGATTTCTGTTATAATGGATTTTAATTGGTCATCGTCTGAATATGAGGTTATATCAATTGTTTAATTTCTAAAACAATAACAACATTGATATGATTTAAGGACTCATCTTGTCTTATTGGAGTAGTTCGGCATTGCAAAGCAATATCAATCGTTAATCACAAATAAGCAAGGCTTAGGAAGTCATCTACTACCCTCCCTTCTGCCCGATATCATGGAAATATTGAGCCTAGTGTTCGCCAAAATAAGTTCAATTAATTTCATGTGGAAAGCACACTCATTGAAGTAGATCTCTTCAAGAACCAATGACAATTCTGCAATTGGTTCCCTATTATCATCATTTTTCCTTGGAAGACTCCTTTGCACCTAAATATTAATTCCACTTCTTCCAAGCTATCTATTTTATAGCTTCATCCAATCTATGAAATCGTTTTTGGAGTCAAATATTTTATTTTTATGTCTAAATTGTGACCTTGGGATCAGTAACCTCCGAATTATGTGCAATACAATCTGGCAATGGGTAGTTGTATTCATCGGTGATGCCACGGTATAGGCAACAGAGATCAGCATCATAGATATAGTCAGAGCTACTTCAATCTTGAAACTTGTTAAGACCATCCAATCGTGATACTTTTGAGGTTTTTAAACCTTAGTACCTTCGAGACTGTTTTTCTTAGTGCTCTTGAGGTTTTTGAACCTTAGCACTGTCGAGACAGTTTGTCTTAGTGCTTTTGAGGTTTTTGAACCTTAGCACTCTCGAGACTAGTCTTTTGATTCAATGCTTTCGAGGTTTTTGAACCTTAGCATTTTTACCGAGTTTTGCCTAGAAGCTCTTGAGGATTTTGAACCTTACCACTTTCAAAGAGTTTTTGCTTTAATACCCTCGCGGTTTTTCAACCTTAGCATTTTCAGCGAGTTTTGTCTAGGTGCTCTCGAGGTTTTTGAACCTTAGCACTTTCGACGAGTTTTTGCTTTAATGCCCTCGAGGTTTTTGAACCTTAGCATTTACACCGAGTTTTGTCTAGGTGCTTTTGAGGTTTTTGAACCTTAGCACTTTCGACGAGTTTTTGGTACTGATGTAGATGAGAGTTTTCCAATCTGGTCGTCATGAGTGTCTAATGTGCTAAGATGTTCATGATGATGGGTTTTTCATTTTGATTGTCATGGGCGTTTAAGACGCCGTGAGACTCATGGCGATGGGTCTCTTAATCTGATCGTCATGGGCGTTTGAGAGCCCGTGGGACTCATGACGATGAGTTTTTCATCTGACTGTCCTGGGCGTTTGAAACGCAGTGGGACTCATGACGATGGGCCTTTTTAATTTCATCGTAATTGGTGTTTGAGACGCTGTGGGACTGATGACGATGGGCTTTCATCTTGATCGTCATGGGTGTTTAAGACGCCGTGGGACCTATGACGATGATTTTTCATCTGATCGTCTTGGGCGTTTGAAATGACGTTGGACTCATGATGATGCGCTTTTTAATCTGATCGTCATGGGCGTTTGGGACGCTGTGGGACTCATGACAATGGGCTTTCTGATCTGATCGTCTTGGGCTTTTGAGACGTCGTGGGACTCATGACGATGGGCTTTTCATCTTGATTGTCATGGGCATTTAAGACGCTGTGGGACTTGTGACGATGATTTTTCATTTTGGTCGTCGTGAACACAAGCAGTCGGTTTTGACACGTGTTCGCTTTGTGAGACCCCCCTATTCCCACATTTCATGTATCTACATTAAGGCCCCCTGACCATGACAATAGTCATCAGTTTATTGGCATAGGCATGAGTGGAGAATTTTTTTTTTTTAATGGTATAAAAGCATTAGAGGACAAGGATTTCTTATCCTTGTGTTCGAGGTGAAGGAGTATTTACCTTGGAGGGAGAAAGGTAGATAAGTACCTTCTATCCTTCTCTTTTTAATAACTCAATCACTTGATTTCTTTGGTAAAAGGGGAAAAGTAAAGGTAAAGAGAGCCTTTGGAGAGGAAAACACCTACTCGTGTGTTCTATTCTCCACGTCGATTTGGAGTACAAGAAGGGCGTTATATCTATTCTTGTGCTTCGTATAAACCAAATCTAGGGGAAGCTATTTTTTAAGTTCCTCAATCCTCCCCAAGTTGTGTGAAGGGGGATATCAAGCTATAACAAGTGGTGAAAAGCTACCAACCGCACCTCAAGTGTTTGTTACTTCGTACGAAAGTCATCTTGAGGTAAAAAACAAAAAAAAAAACAAAGAGTCTCCTCTCTTTCTTTTTTTTTTTTTGACTATTGGCATTAGAAACCGTGCGTGCTTTTTTGATTGACATATTATTCTTGTGTTTCCGTAGTTGCAGGGTCGAGTCCACGGCTTTCTTGATGGGGTAACTCGTTGGAACCCCCCCCCCCTTTTTTCTATCCAAGTGCCGGGTAAATTTTCTTCTCTTTTCTCCTTTTGGCTTATCAAGCGTATGTCGTATGTACAAATGTGTATATATATACATATATATATATATAGGTATTATCTGTTTATGATGGGGAAGAAAGCGTTAGCCTCATCGAAATCTCTAAACTGCCCCAATGAGGGAAATCTACCAGAATTTCCAAGAGAATGGCCACGGGATCCTGCTACAATCGATAGTTTGTGGCATTTCGTCCCTCCTCGGTTTAGACAGCTAAAGGGTTCTCAAAGTACTTCAGCATGCTTATTTGCTCCCACGTCAGCTAATGAAGGAATACCTCTGCTCCTGTCCTCGATACCTCGCATCAACTTCGAATCCGGTGCCTGAGCTCCTAGCAAGATCCGATTTGAGGCGTATATACGGCACCCGAATTCTTGGGTCGAATAGTGCCAAGATGTAATGGGTAATGAGTCATTATGACGTGTACTCGAGCGGTGTGTTCAAAAAATTGCCATTCAAGCTTGTTTTGAGTCGAATGTAAATGTTGATCGTGAGGCTTTATTAGCACTTCTCTATCTGTGGAGGATATGTACACGTTTATTGCTTCTTGGGGAGAATTTTCTCCGTCTCTTGAAGACGTTCACATGTTGATGGGTTTGGAGAGAGTGGGTGATTCTAACCCTCTAAATATTGAACTAGATGACGAGGAATTGAAAATGATTAACGCATTGGTGGAAGCACAACGTTTAGCTAGGCGTTCCTCGATATATTCAAATCGTTCTCGCCAAATAGAAAAAGGGGGTCACGTCGCTTTTAGTGACTGGATCAGGTACTTTTTCAAAGACGTAAAACCTTTGAGGAAAACCGGGGATGTTCCAGAGGAAATCATCAGCAAAGGTTACTGTTCTCCTGTTATGTTCGCGGCTTTCATCACACTATTCTTGCAAGATATATTTTTGAGGGTCCACCGTACGAGAAAGTACATGGTTGTTATTTTGCCATGGCGGTGTCTTTCTCGCTATCCTTTGGTGCCTGTGTTCTTAGGCACTCTATACCATCATCTAGATTTACTTGACAATGACTTCCTCTCTTCATTTGGTCGTTATGAGATAGAGACTTTCGCTCATGCCCCCTTTCTTCAATTGTTCATACTAGAACATTTTAGACGTTATGGTTCTCCTCCACGCACTTCCAATGGACGAAGTGAACCATAGTCGAGAGGCTTTATGGGATCAAGCCAAAAGAGGTAAGAATATGGATTTTATTTCCTTAGTGGATGAATAATCATGCTTCATTTTCTGTCCCTATCTCATATCATTCCCTGACGTACGATCTATTGGTTATCGTCATCCGGTTCCTTTGAGCAAGGTTTCTTTCAAAGATCGTGCTAGTGTGTCGTCTATATTTATGCCTTATGTCATGAATATACTTCCGGGATGTCTTCCTGTACGGGCATAATGAAGTGAAGATTATCTTACGAAATCCTATAATCCCCATCATTTTGTTTGTCAGTTTGGGTTTATGCGGACTCCACCTTCCGTGAGAGCTCTTGAGGTTGACGTTCTTGTGGACGAGCTTGTTTATACATTGAAGGGCTTTTTCGAGTTATTCCATATTTCTACAAAACACATCATGCTAGCGGGTGAATGTTATCTTATGGGAAGCACTCTAGAGATGGTTAAATTTTGGTATGATTTCTGACACGACGCTTATACCTTTTTTAAAGTTAAAGCCTCAAGAGTTCCATTGGCTATTATCCCTAATAATCATCCTCGGCTTAAAATCCCGAAATCTCGCGGCAAGCGGACCAAACCTTGAATGGGAGGAACCCGTAAGGTCTCCGCGAAGCAAGCTAAGGCTGCCACTTTACCCACTTTACATCAGGCGACTGTCTCATCCGGTTTACAAGTAAGATTCTTCATGCTTATGTCATTCTGACATTACTTTTGTCTTTTATTCTTTCGCTTATACGTATAAATATGCGTCTGGCTCTTTTCAAAATTTGCTCTATCCCTGAATTTATCTAAGACACATACACATTTTTTTGTAGGACCTAGCCTCAAATCAAACCAATCCTCATTCAGATCGTGTTCATAGCCCGACGAGGAAGCCTCACTCCTCAGTATCTGGGGAAGGAGATACGTCATCTAACGAAGGGAGTCTTAGAGAAGGAAGGGTTGAAGAGGACAGTAATTTTGAGGGAGGATCACGACTTTGGAGATACTAACCGCTATCTGACCAAGATCGTCTATTTGCTAATTCCTCAATAGGTATGGCTACCATGACATCTTCGCCCAATATTTCTCACACGCCTTCTCTCTCTAAAGAAGGTAGCTGATCCCATCATCCTCCATTTTTTTCTCATTGTATCCTTGCCTTTATTGATATGCAAATCATCGTGCTCTGCCATGTATTGTGGGCATTTTTTTGTTATTACATTTGTTATTTATATATATAATTTTTTGTTGGAGGAATCAATCGTCATGAATGTCCTCCTACCCCTGGCGTGGGTGATATTACAGACTGGCCTTCTTTTGAAAGAGGAACGACCCCTGAGGTTCTATCTAATGTGATGGATCACATGCCGTTAGTTGTCCCTCCGCCTAGGGTGCCTGACGCTCCTGTTGCTTTGGAGATTCCAGACGAGACAAATCCGAGAGCGGAAAAAAGGAGGAAAAATGTTTCTCCTATGGCCGATGTAGTTCCTCCTTACGTTAGGCAAAGAACAACGTCTCATACACCTTCAGTACCTTCTGTGGATCAGGTCGAAGAGGATCTTAACATTCCGGTCATAGATGCTTCGTCACTGGGAGGTAGCAACGTTGCTATTTCACCACCCTCTTACCCTATGGCCCAAGTAGGGAGCCGTTCTATCCTAGAGCAAGAGAAGTCACCTTCCACAAGAGTTCTAAAGAAGCGACTCAGTAATCTTTTTGGTGATAAGCCTTTAGGTACAAGAAGTACAAACGATCGTGCTAGCCCCATCCTTCTTCCTGTCGAGCAAGATCCTCGTTCTATGCTAGTCAATGGGATAAGCATTCCTGTCGCCTACGGTTCCATTCTCCGGAAGATTATAGATTGCAACGGTGATTCGGATTTCGACATGACTATCTCCTCTTCGTCGCAACTGAGGCTTCTTCTACACAATTGTGTGCTCTATCGTTTGGCGTCTCCAGTAGGCACCGATGTCCGAATTTGCTTTGGATGACCTCCGAGAGATGCGGGAAGAGTTGGACGATCCAATTACCGTGGGGATGAAATTGGATTGGTTGGCCACTCATTTACAAAAGATAGACACGAATTTGGGATATTTCATGCAATACAAGGAATTGAGGGCTTCTTCTATTTCTCGTGAGGAGCTAGAGGTTCGTATAGCCACTCACAAGTCCGAGATGGAAATGCTGAAAGCTCAACTTTTGCAGGTAGAGCAACAATTGGCTACGGATAGCGCCAAGCTAGCCGTCGATGAGGAAAAGTTATCTTCTATATTGTCTTGGCTTGAAAAAAGTGAGTTCTCTCCTGGAACTCTAGTAGTCGGTCTAGTAGATAGTGTTTAGTTTTTTTTTCGAACATTGTTGTGCTTGTATGCTTTTTTTTTTTTCTGAAGTAACCAAGTCGTTGTATTTTCAATACTTTATTCAGTATGGATGTGGTTACTTCCTCTCTGATTTGTTGTATGTTTTTGGCATCATACCTATACGTTTTCTTTTACCCTTATTATTATTTTATTTATTAATATTATTATAAATTTTATTTTATTTATTGTATCTTTTCCTTTTTAAATTCCTATATAAAGAAAGAAAGGGAACTTCAATGGAACATACCTGACCAAAGGCTCTTTTTTTTTTTTTTAAAGAAGTGGATGTTTGAATTAGATTGCATAGGACTCATGGCGCACAATGGTGACCAAGGCGATGTGCAAGAGATTTATCCTCCTCCTCCCTTAGGGTACTGTCGGGAAGCTTACATGCATCTCCGTGAGTTAAAGCGGTCAGGAGAGCTCAACCCTGCGCGTCTTGAGGTTCATTGTCCATCCCAATCTTGAATGAGGCAAGGGAAACCTTGTTGGGGGCTTTCCCGACATTTTTTTAGGCTTTTCTCATGACCAACCGTATAACCTTCTGTAGAGTGATGTGGATGGACTACTTCATTCTAGTGGAGGAGATATCTTCTTTATCTCTTGAGAGGACGAGTTCATATTACAAGAGTCTTTTTCGTCGGCTTCATCGTCTTTCCTTGGATGGTCACTTTCATTGCCAATTCCTTGATGGGGCTCTATTTTATCAAGCACGAGGTTATTATGAAGAAATGGAGAAGGTCAAGCGGGAGCAAGGAAACTGCAATGACATGTTCTTGGCTATAAGGATGGATCCTTATTACCAAATGGCATCTGCTCTGGAGGCTCGGGCACGAGTAATGGAATATCAAATGGAGGGTATGCCAAATGATGTTCATCGTGCTGAACTGAAAGGTGAAGCGCATGCCGTCCACCGAGAAGCCGATTCGTACAGTTTAATGGGGGTTAGAGAGGACATTGCTCATCATCGCTGTATTTTCTTTGATCGTCTTTGTGGTCTGGACATCTTCAAGGCTCAGATGTTATCCTTGAGTATATAAGTATTTTAAGGACATCATGTGATGATATGGGGTATTTGTTAGATTAGTGTTTGTTTTTTTTTCGTGTCTTGTCTTTCTCTTAGTATAAGAGGAAAAATTTTGTACTTGAAAAGGAGATGAGTTTTTTCCTTACTCATGTAACTTACCCTTTATGTAAAAGAAAGAACATTTGGCATATAACTTTTACTATTAGATGAAAACATGAAAAGAATATACAAAATTCATTCTTCATTGGCGGAATCGTCATAATATGACTTAATCCATCTAGCCTTAATGGGATCATTGATAGGGGTCCCATCGACTTGGCTCAGGAGATAGTATCCACTTGCCGCTATTTCACGTATAAGATATGGGCCTTCCCATTTTGGAGCAAATTTCGGGGAGGATAGATTGGCACGTACATGTGCAGCTGCCCTTAGCATCGTCGCCCTCATCCGTCCACTAACTTCCTCACAATCTCTTCTTTCGTCAATTAAATCTAACTCCCTCATCCGTCCACTAACTTCATTGGCATCGTCGCCCTCCTGGGCTGCTACTAAGGCTAGCCAAGCCAAGCATACCTTTATTTCTGTTGGTAGAACAGCATCACTACCGTAGACTAGGGCGAACAGAGTTTCCTGCGTCATGGATCTTTTTGTGATGCGGTATGCCCACAAACCTATAGCAAGCGTTTTCTGCCATTTCCCCCCTTGGGCTTGTATCATACGACTAAGGATCCGGAATAAAGTTTTGTTAGTGGCCTCGGCTTGCCCATTCCACTTCAGATAGTAAGGGGTCAACCGAATATGTTTGATTCCATAATGTTCTGTCAACAACCTTACGTCTTTGTTGATGAACAGAGTTCCATTATCCGAAATTATTCTACGGGGTATCCCAAATCGACAGATGATGTGATCTCTGATGAAATTGCTGATAGCAGTTCCCGTGGCATGTCTCATGTGGATAGCCTTAACCCATTTAGAATAATATTCTGTTGCGGTGAGTATCCACATGTGACCACCCAAATTAGGGCTAATAGGCCCAATCAGATCCAATCCCCAAGAATGGAATGGCTATAGATTAGATATGTATTGTAACTCAACATGCAGAGTGTGGATTTTTTGGCCGAACACTTGACATTGATAAAAATGTCTCACCTATTCGTGTGTGTCTCTCTACATAGTAGGCAAATAGTATCCTGTCTATAGCAGTTGATCTAACAAGCAATGATACCCTTGATGGGCACCGCAATCACCCGATTGCATTTCTTGTATTACATCATCAGCCTCTTTCTGAGTCAAGCACTTGAGGGTTCTCCCGGTCCAACTATGACAATAGAGGCAGTCCCCCACTATAAAGAATCTTTTCGCATGTCTTCCTATCTTAGCCGCCTCTGTTGCATCTTCAAGGAGCCTACCTGAAGATAGGTAATCGACATAGGGTTGCCTCCAGTCTTCACTAGTTCCTGTAGTGGACAAACAATGGTCTCGGTTGTACTCTCCGTTGCACCTTGGACAGCTCTGTTGTAACCCACTAGCCTCCCTCATCATCGTAGGCCAATAATAACCAACTCGTGTAAGTTTTCTATACAAGGCTTCGGCGTCCTTCCGAGCACATTGTTGATTATGCATGGCATGCAATCATTGTTCTGCTTCTTTACATCGACGAGACTCGTGGATGGAACCATCTACACTCACTGACGGGGGTCGGTGAGTACATCGGTCTGCCGACGGACTCACCGACATCACAGCTTTAGCTCGTGTTGGTGAATACATCGGCCCACTGATGGGAACCGCCGAGGCAGGTGTTTGATTGAGAACTAAGGGGGATTCTTGTATGAATGTCGTCCTGTTCCATTGGGTTATAAGACTAAAGTCACGTGCTTCCATTACATACTTATTTTATGTTGGAGCAAGTTGGATGATAAATGTTGTATACTTTCACTTCATATCACGGTATGACTGTAGGACTCATATTACATGCTTTCCTTTCATACTTACTTATGATTGAAGCATAGTAGAAATGTTAAATGATTGTGATGCATTCATGTAGTTGTTTGCTAATTTCATGCATCTAATGGCCATGCATGCATGTATAGTCCTTATGAGGACTTGGACCACAGATTACCCCCAGATCCATTAAGAAGGATGAGAGGGCAAATGACAGGATACTTGGGCTCTAGGATGAGACCCAAATGAGAGTTAAGAATCTGGTGTCCCATGGGGGACTATACATATGATAAATCCAAGTTGATTTAAGGGTGAGGGATTAGCTACCCCAAGAGCCCACAGATACCTATATATATATATATATAAAGAGGGTAATTTCGATTGATAGTTGTGAGTGGGTATTGTGCCATGGAGGAAGGTTCACGAAGATGATGCCCTTGGACTATCCTATTGAGATGGTGTGTCCCCGATCAAAATAAAAGTGGGGCATGAATTCCTGGGGGTCGCAATTCCCTTAAAACTGTGTTGTATGCACAGAATCGACGAGGTGTCCTTAGCCCGAAAGGGGCCGTGTATCCGAGGATGGATACATAGTGGTACAATCCGAATCTAGCGTGGGCATATCACTTCACAATATTAACGACATTCATTCGCATCCACGTGATTGTTGAGACCAATTGTTGGGTCATTTATGTATTTTTCTTGTCATTGCATGTAAATGAATGAACCTTTGCATCGATCATGGCATCGCATGCATACACAGACATCCTAGTTGATCACTCTATATGCACATTGTACTTACTGAGCGTGTAGCTCAAGCCTTTTGGCTCCTAACATTTCAGGGGAGTTCTTTAGACAGGACGAGGACTAGGGTAGAGATTGCTGAGTCTGACGGGGAGACGACGGGCATTATTATGGATTCTTTTTGTGCATTATTTATTGGTCTGTATGTATTGTGAGGGTTGAGAGGACGGGAGCGTGTGGACTCCCGTATACTTGTTTATACGCTCATTCTTGGATGCCCCTAGATTTGTTTTAGGGTTATCCTGTTTCCTTACTTGGGCCCTTCTGATGAATGAGGAGACATTTTATGATGTTTGTGTTTGATACATGTTATACCTGCTTATATATGTTCAATATTTATTTTTCGCTGCGTATCCTATCTATCATAGGATTCTCTGTTATTTGTTATGGTTTTCCACCCACGGTGATTATGCGCTTGGAGTATAGGTGGGTGAGAGTCCGACTTGGAGTTCTAAAGCATGCGCACGTGAGAGTGAGACACACTTTAGAATTCGAGTCATGACCAAGTGGTATCAGGACATGGTTGCTTAGTGGATTCTGAGTGGTAGTGTAGAGTTGGAGTTGTTGGAGTTAGTGGTATTGTGGTTGTTGATGTGCATTGGGTGTGTTTGAATTTTTCACATGTTGTTGAGAATAATAATGGATTTATTCTCAAGTTGCCTTCTCACCTTGTTGTGTGGTTTCAGTATGGTGGGAAAAAGAAGAGGAGAAGCAACCAGAAAGGGCACTTCTAAAGCCCCTGAGGAGCGGGAACGCCAGTTGGTGGGAGTTTACCGGGCATTAGAGGACATGGCAGAGATGATAAGGCAAGGGAAACACCAGCAGACGCATTCGCCTCTGCTTCCACCCCCGCCTATGGAGATTTTAGCGGGAAAACACTTGGAAAGGTTTAAGAGATTGGGACCTTCAGAGTTTGCGGGCACTACAGAACCGTCGGAAGCTCAGAGGTGGTTAGACCCCCTAGGACATATTTATGAGGTACTTGAGTGCGAAGAGGTGGATAGGGTTCGGCTAGCGGTCGTCATGTTAGAGAGAGATGCCAGACGATGGTGGAAGTCATCCTTGGCTACTTTGGAGGAGGAAGTCTACTGGGACCGGTTCAAGGAGGTATTTTTGGAGAAGTACTTTCCTTTGAGCATTCGGAAAGAGAAGGAGATTGAGTTTTTGAGATTGAAGCAAGGAGCTATGGTTGTGGCCGAGTATGAGTCCAAGTTCAAAGAGTTGTCGCATTTCGCCACTTGTGCCATCTATACGAAAGCTAAGAAGACTCACCTGTTTGAGAACGAGCTGCGGGGTAACATCAAGGGAAAGCTAATCACTCGGACCTTCACTCAGTACAATTAAGTGGTGGATGTGGCCCGTAAGGTAAAGAGGAACAACGCCGAGTTTTTGAAGGCTCGTGAGCAACAGAAGAAGCAAAACAAGGAGAAACAACAGAGCAACCGTACGCCTCAAGAAGGGAGTACGAAGGACAAGCGGAAGAAGAGGGATGAGAAGAACCGGACGCTGAAGCGCCAATATCGGTCATCATACACGGACCCCACTCGCCCGCCGCATTGTTATAATTGTGGTAAGATGGGACATTTTCAGAGGACGTGCCGCCAGCCGCCTAGGATCGAGACGACCAGACCGAGAGATCCCCCGCCACGACCTTCTTCGACCCCACAGATGATTCCACGGCACTATGCTCAGCCCCGGCTTGTACCACCTCCTCAGCAGCATCGACCAACGCGTCCACAACAGTTCCAACAAAGAGGGCCAGGACATGTAGCGTCGCCTCGCTATCCTCAACAGCATTACCAACAGCAGCCCCAGCGGACCTACCAGCCCCCTCAGGGACGACTGCATGCCGTAGCTCTACCGGCAGTACCCATTGAGGACGAGGTGAAAGAACCGAGGATCCTGGGAGGAGTGATGGAACGTACTTTGCCACTCCTCTCGACTCATGCACTTGTATTGTTCGACACGGGTGCATCTCATTCATTCATCTCGCATGATCTTATGTGTACTTTGAGTATGAAATGTAGTGTTATGAACCCTAGTTTGACCTTAGAGAGCCCAGTAGAGGGTTCCACTTCTCTGAGTAGGGTGTGTAAGTCTTGTCCCATTTCCATGGGAGAGATTGAACACCGTTTGATTTGATTGTATTGAATATGAGTAGATATGATGTGATTCTGGGTATGGATTGGCTAGCAGCATACCATGTTGTTATTGATTGCTATAGTAGGATTTTAACCCTTTTGTTTCCTTGAGGATTGTCTATAAGGCTCAAGAGGTTTCGACCTAATCTGTCTGATCAGTTAGACGTGCTTGACCTGTGGTCCATGGAAGGGAAGCTCGATTTTGAGAGTATCCCTGTTCTTTTTCAGCTTGCGAATGTCTTTCAGGACATTCCAGGGTTGCCGCCTAAAGGGAAGTGAAGTTTTCCATCGACTTAGTGCCAGGTGCAAACCCTATTGCTTTGCCTGCCTACAGAATTTAGCCTACGAAGTTGAGAGAACTCAAGTTATAGTTGGACGAGTTGTTGCGATTGGGATTCATACGCCCTAGTTCGTCGCCTTGCGGAGCCCCAGTTCTTCTTGCTAAGAAGAAAGACGGGACTCTAAGACTATGCGACTATCAAGAATAAGTATCCGTTGCCCAGGATTGAAGAACTGTTCGATCAGCTCAAGGGAGCCAGATGCTCCTTCAAGATCGACTTGAGGACGGACTACCATCAGCTTCGGATCAAGGAGAGCGACATTCTGAAATCTACTTTCAGAACTCGTTATGGACATTTTGAGTTTGTTGTCATGCCGTTCCCTTTGAGGAATTCCCCGGCCGCGTTCATGGATTCGATGCATCGAGTGTTCCGACCTTACCTTGACCAGTTCGTTGTAGTTTTTCTTGACGACATCCGCATCTATTTGAAGACTGGGAAGAACATGAGGATCATCTCCGGATCACTTTAGAGACTATGGAAGACAACCAGTTGTACGCCAAATTCAGCAAGTGTGATTTTTGGCAAGACGAAGTGAAGTTCTTGGGACATGTTTCCGAGGAAGGCATATCAGTGGACCCTACTAAAGTGGAAGCAGTGATGGATTTGAAGAGACCAAGGAACGTGACTGAGGTCCGTAGCTTCTTGGGACTTGCAGGCTATTATCGTCGATTCATTGAGGGCTTCTCTCGTATTACAGTACCTCTCACCCGCCTTACCAGGAAGGATGTCAGATATCAGTGGACTGAGGAATGTGAAGAGGCTTTCCCAGAACTGAAGAAGAGACTGACTACTGTCCCAGTTTTGACACTTTTGTGGAGTGGAGTTCTGTTTGAGATCTACGCTGACGCTTCACTCTTGGGATTGGGTTGTGTGCTTACCCAAGATCGGAAAGTTGTCGCTTATGCTTCCCGATAGTTGAAGATTCACGAGAAGAACTACCGGACCCATGACCTCGAGCTTGTTTTTGTTGTGTTTACACTCAAGATCTGGAGGCACCACTTGTACGGCAAGACGTTTGAAGTCTTTTCCGAGCACAAAAGCTTGAAGTACCTTTTCTCGCAGAAAGATTTGAACTTGAGGCAATGCCAATGGATGGAGTTGGTGAATGACTACGACTTCACTCTAAAATATCATCCGGAGAAGGTGAATGTAGAGGCCGACGCTCTCAACAGGAAACCAAGGAGTCTACTTGCACTCCTTCTAGTCAAAGAATGGAGTCTTCTTGAAGCACTATCAGATGTGGGAGTTAGAGTGGATATTCACCAAGGCAGAGCCAGATTGTTCATCCTTGTCCTCCAACCGAGTTTGAAAGATAGGATCATCGAAGAACAGAAGAACGATAAGTGGTTGCAAGGTTTGGCCCGAGACGAACACAAGCTAGATTGGTCTATTGAAGAGGACAACAGTGTCAGAATGCAAAGCAGATTGTGCGTTCTAGACAGTGATGATTTGAAGAACGAAATCTTGAGAGAGGTTCACAGATTGCGCTACTCGGTACACCCGGGCAACACCAAAATGTACAAAGACTTGAAGAGATACTATTGGTGGAAGAAAATGAAAGCGAACATTACCAAATTTACAGCATGTTGTGTAGTATGTCAGCAAGACAAAGCGGAACACCAGACGCCGGGAGGTACACTCTAGCCTTTGCCGATTGGAGAGTGGAAATGGGAACACATTTCCATGGATTTTGTCATGGGATTTCCGCGGACACGGTTGGGTCAAGACATGCTTTGGGTCATCATCGATCGCCTCACCAAATTTGTACACTTCATTCCAAGCCACACCACTACTACTACTAAAGACTTAGCCAAGTTGTACGTCAGGGAGATTGTGAGACTTCACGGGGTACCTATCACTATCGTTTCAGACAGAGATTCTCACTTCCTATCTCGATTTTGGAAGAGTCTACAGAAGGCGCTAGGCACCACACTGAACTACAACACAGCGTACCATCCTCAGACAGATGGAAAAACAGAGAGAGTGAACCAGATTCTTGAAGACATAATGAGGGAATGTGTAATAGACTTCAGAAGATCCTGGAGCAAGCACTTGCCGTTAGTGGAGTTCTCATACAATAACAGTTACCAAGCTAATATCGTCACAGCGCCCTTCGAAGCTTTGTACGGACGATCCTGCAGATCCCCCTTGTGTTGGAACGAAGAAGGAGAATCTGTGGACATGGGACCAGACATCATTCTTGAGATGCCTGAAAAGATCAAGGTCATCAGAGATAGGCTTCCCACAGCACAGAGGCGGTATAAGAGCTACACCGACACCAGGAGACGCAAGCTAGAGTTTGAAGGTAGAGATTGGGTATTCCTCAAGGTTTCGCCGATGAGAGGAGTATTCCATTTCGGGAAGAAATGTGAGTTGGCGCCAAAATACATGGGACCGTTCGAGATTATCAAGAGAGTGGGAAAATTCGCCTACAGACAACTCCTACCGCCAGACTTGACAAGTTCACAATGTCTTCCACGTGTCTATACTACGAAAGTATCATCCCGACCCTTCGAGCATCATTGATTGGCAGACCATCTCAATTCGCGAGGACGTTTGTTATGAAGAGGCCCCGGTTAAGATTCTGGATCGCAAGGACAGAGTTTTGCGCACCAGAGTGACCCCGATGTTGAAGATTCAATGGAGCCACCACGGCGAGTTAGATGCCACATGGGAGCTTGAGGATCACATCCGCCGAGAGTATCCTTACCTCATTGAGGACCAGGTATGTCGATTTTGAGGCCGAAATCCTTTATATGGGGTAGGTTGTAAGGCCCCTCAGATTTTTTATTTCCTCCTTTTGGGGCGTTTCAATAATTTCTGCATTCTTAAGGGCATATTGGAAAATTGTGTGGCCAGCTCTTGAGGACACCTATTTTGTGCTCCAACCCAACACCCTAACCCCTCTCTTTAAAGAGCTTGGATGGTTGAGATTCTTTCCCTCTTTAGAGAATAGGGCTTAGGCTTAAACCCTAGGCTCATTTGTGTTGTGTTTTGTTGGAGAAGCTTGTTGGAGAGCTCCAAGAAGGAAGAAGGGAAAAGGAAGAAGCTTGAGCAAGGAGCCATCTTCACCAAATTTCGTGCATCAAGATTGCTTGAACCAAGTAATTGCATTGTGCGCATTTATGGTGTATTATCTTGGGATTTTTGTGTGTTTTCCTTGAATGTGTTGAATCATTGAAGGTTTACATGAGATATGAATGTTCTTCATGCTTTACTTGCTGATTTGTTGTACTTGTGATTGAATGGAGAATGGATTTCATGCTCAACCTAGGTCAAGTTTGTTGAAGTGTTTATTTGAGATGCACTTCTTTTTTATTTTCGTTTTGGATATTCATAATTCTTGGAACTTGGTATATGTGATGATTCATTATGTTTAACTTGTATTTTTGGACCCATTTTTCCCAAAAAAACAAGAACCATAGGTGGTTGTTGACCTAGCATTGGACAGATGCGAATCTGGGCAAGCAAACCCAGAAATCGTGGCTGTCGGTGAGTCGGTTGGTGCGCCGACGTACTCGCAGATGGATGCCGGTTGGTGCAAACTCACCTACCGAGCGTGAGACCGATGAGGACCATTTGGGTGCCTTGTCGGTGGGTGGTCGATGAGACCGACGGACCTGCCGACCATATGAGTTATAGGGAGGTCTCTGTCGGCGAGCACAGCGGTCCACTAAGGGACTCGCCGACAGGGAGTGCGTTTTTAATGACTGGCGTTCGGTGAGTCGTCGGTGACGCCAATGAAACTCACCGATGGTCATCGGTGGATCTGTCAGTGCCGCCGACGAGACTCACCGATGAAACTCTAAATTATGACATTGGGGGTCGACGAGTCGTCGGTGGAACAGACTACACTCGCCGACGAGCGTCGGTGAGTACGTCGGTCCGCCAACAGACTCACCGACAGCGCAATTTTAGCTCCTGTCGGTGAATACATCGGCCCACCGATGGGACCCACCAAGGCAGGTGTTTGATTGAGAATTAAAGGAGATTCATGTATGAATGCCATCCTGTTCCATTGGGGTTATCAGACTAAAGTCATGTGCTTCCATTACATACTTATTTTATGTTGAAGCATGTTTAATGATAAATGTTGTATACTTTCACTTCATATCACTGTATGACTGTGAGACTCATATTACTTGCTTTCCTTTCATACTTACTTATGATTGAAGCATAATAGAAATGTTAAATGATTGTGATGTATTCATGTAGTTGTTTGCTAATTTCATGCATCTAATGGCCATGCATGCATATATAGTCCTTGTGAGGACTTGGACCACAAATTACCCATAGATCTTTTAAGAAGGACGAGAGGGCAAATGTGAGGATACTTGGGGTCTAGGATGAGACCCAAATGAGAGTTAAGACTCTGGTGTCCCATGGGGGACTATATATATTATAAATCCAAGTTGATTTAAGGGTGAGGGATTAGCTACCCCAAGAGCCCACGGATACCTATATATATAGTATTATATATAGAGGGTAATTTCGATTGATAATTGTGAGTGGGTATTGTGCCACAGAGGGAGATTCACGAAGAAGATGCCCTTGGACTATCTTGTTGAGATATTGTGTCCCCGATAAAAATAAACGTGGGGTATGAGTTCTCGGGGGTCGCAATTCCCTTAAAACTGTGCTGTACACACAGAATCAGAGAGGTGTCCTTAGCCCGAAAGGGGTCATTATCCGAGAATGGATACATGGTGGTACAGTCCGGATTTGGCATGGGCATATCACTTCACAATATCACCGACATTCATTCGTATCCACGTGATTGATTAAACCAATTGTTTGGTCATTTATGTATTGCTCATGTCATTGCATATAAATGAATGAACCCTTGCATCGATCATGGCATCGCATGCATACACAAACATCCTAGTTGATCACTCTATATGCACATTGTATTTACTGAGCGTATAGCTCAAGCCTTTTGGCTCCTAACATTTCAAGGGAGTACTTTAGGCGAGATGAGGACTATGGTCGAGATTCCTAAGTCTGACAAGGAGGAGACCACGAGCGTTATTATGGATTCTTTTGTGCATTATTTATTGGTTTGTATGTATTGTGAGGGTTGAGAGGACGGGACGTGTAGACTCCAGTATACTTGTTTATATGCTCATTCTTGGATTCCCCTATCTTTTTGTCAGGGGTTTATCTTGTTTCCTTACTTGGGCCCTTCTGAGGCATGAGGAGACATTTTATGATGTCTGTGTTTGATACATATTATACCTGCTTATACATGTTCTATATTTTATTTTTCTTTCCATATCCTATCTATCATAGGATTCTCTGCTATTTGTTGTGGTTTTCCACCCACGGTGAGTACGCGCTTGTAGTATAGGTGGGTGAGAGTCCGGCTTGGAGTTCTGAAGCCATGCTCACGTGAGAGTGAGACACACATTAGAATTCGGGTCGTGACAGTTGTACACCGCTTGCTCATGTTTTTGGTCATTCTCTTATGCCAAGAGAATTCCAATTGAATTTTCGACCGATGATTTGTAAAGCTTTAACGACCTCCCCTTCTTTGGAGGAATTAATACTGGAGATTATACTAAGTATTTCTTGATGGCATCAAAAGCTTTTGGTTTTACTCTTCCCACCAGACTTCCTCCTCATCGTTCAACCGTAACAAAAGAGTGAAATATACCAATTTGCTGACCGAATTAGAAATAAATCTCCTCAGAAAATTAATTTGGCCGAGGAATCTTTGCAATTGCTTCTTGTTGACCGGTGGCTTTGCCTATATGATTTCTTTTGCCTTGTTTTTATCTATCTCAATTCCCCTTTAGTGTACCAAAAATCACAAGAAATTTCCTGCCGATACACCAAAAGCACATTTTATGGAATTCATCCTAGGCTTGTGTTTTCTTATCCTTTCAAATGAGGCTCTCGGATCTTTGAGATGTTCTATCTCTGCCGATTTCACCACTATATCGTCTTTATATACTTTCATGTTTGCCAATCATTTCATGGAAGATACTATTCATTGCCCTTTGATACGTGGCTCTAGCATTTTTCAATCCGAACTGCATTACTATCCAAATATATAAGCCTGTTGCCCCCAGACCTCGGATCGTAATTTTTCCCACATCTTCGGCCACTATGTTAATTTGATTGCAACCGGAATGGCTATCCATGAAAGATAATATAAATATAGGGGTAATTTAAAATTTTAGTGATACAGTTACACCTTTGACTTTGACTGCTTGTGATTGGTGGGTTGCACAATGGGAAACTAAAGTGCTTCACACACAATCATAACTCTTTAAGTTATAATGTGTAACTAAGATATGTTAGGGATATTTTAATCATAATTTAAGAAGCTAGTAATTACATTAGCCTAAAGTAATTAATGAAATAAAACTATAGGTTGTAAACAAAGGTCATTTCAGCTTAACTAGAAAACTGGTTTAATAGATTAAACTAAAACTAACCAACCAAGACGTAGCTCTAATAATTAATTAGTTAGACTTAGGTAAAGCCCACCTAAACTTAAGCCCAATTAGGTTAATTAAATTACGACTTTTTGGGCTAATTAAATAATAATAAATCAAAGTCAAGTTATAAGACAACTAGGACATTGGATTAAGATTAGAACACCCATTAACAGTCCTAATACGATTAGAAGACTTAAAATCAATTGTTATGATTAAATTAACTAATCTAATCTAATGGCTATAAACCAAACATTAATCCTAAACTAACTTGATCTCTAGAACAACTAAGAGACAAGATTAAAAACTATATAAACATAGTCTTTGTCATCCAAACCATTAAACCAAAGTCAGAGAAGATAGCTGGAGCTGAAGGTGGTGGAAGAACAATTCAGACTTGAACTGGGTTGAAGAAGAGGAAGATCTGAAGCATCAAGCGAGGTAAGTAACTTCAATTAAGATATATTTTTGATTTGGATTAGGTGATATGCCATATTATTTGAATATGACATACCACATTGAATTCAATTCAATAAACAACTGTTTTTCACAAAACTTGATATTTCTAAAGCTTAATCTTTCCGAGCAAGGTAAGTTATGATTTTGATTGTTTGTTTGATTGTGTTAGTTTAGGATTTGAATTTAAATATCAGTCTCTGTTGATGAAAACTGCTAAAAAACACTTGAAATACAAAAATTATGTGAAATTACCCTCTCTGATGAGAATCAACATCATCAAAGGATCCGCTACATGTTCCAGTTGGACCTATTACTAGAGTAGGATCCAAGAAGATCAAAGAAGTAATCAATGGGCTGATTCAGGAGATCTGGGATGATTCTAAAACGGGGCATTCCAAGCTTGGCCTAAAGGAAGATGAAGGCATCTTAAATTTACTCGTTGTTAAAGAAGGCACAGTCAATCGATCGTAGTGCAATCGAGCGCAACTCCAGATATGGATGAATCAAATCTTGGCGTGATTTCAGTTGTTGACTTACATTATCTCAGACCTTCCTTTGGCGTTGATGAGCTACTATCTTCAAGCTAAATTATTGCTAAATATTAGGATCTTATTTTTATTATCCTTTCTTAGTTTTACTTTCTTGTTTTAGGACTCAATTAGTTTCTTTCTATTATAGTTGATGTGTGAGGTTGAAAGCAATAAATAGCATGTAATGTAATGAAGAAGATACTTTTGGATTTTAATAGAAAACATGAGGTTGCTTCCTCTTTTGCTTCTTCAAAGAACTTATTGAACTTATCAAGGATTCTTCCTTGTGGCATTCAAATTTATACCTTCGGTTCGTGTCACACTTATAGTCACCGGGTTGGGGTTGTTATTTCATACCTTTTGGTTCGTGTTTTAATAATAAACGTCGGGTTGGGGTTATTTCCTTCATATCTAATTAGTATATTTTCTGTTCTTGCTTCTTCATACTTCTTTCTATCGAAAATTCTGCATTTTAGCTTTCTTGGGCAAATAATCCACTTGGGCAAATAATCCAACCTTGTTGTTGGGTCTCGATAGCAAGTCAATCGGGGTTTGCATCATTTGGTATCAAAGACAAGCTTCTAAAATCAGGTTTTACTATCAGTTAATTTTTCGTTCCTTATTAATCTTTCCATCCTGTTTCCGTATTGTGCTCATATTCTTTGTTCTTATTTTTGTGCCTTGTTCTAGTGTTGTGTCGTGCACCAAGTATTAAAGAAAAAAAAGAGAGAAAAACATTGGTTCTTGATTTGTGCTGTGCACCAAGTATAAAAAAAAAAAAAAGAAATATTCTTGTCTTGCTTGTGCCGTGCACCCAGTATGAAAAAAAGGCACATTAAGATCGATCACACTGAGATAGATCGCACAATTGCGATCGAGCGACTGTTCGTTGTTCCGTTCCCTCTCTGATTTTTATCTTCTTCCTTTGAATTCGTTGTTTCTCCAATATTCTTTTGCCGTCGGTATTGATTTAAATGCTCCAAGTTGAATTTCTTGATTAAGTTTTTTTAGTTCAATAAAGAACTGAAAAGGGGAAGCTGCGAGTGGAAAAAGGCAAGAGACTGTGAGACCCATTACATAGTGAAACATTAGTGTGAGTATCATCATTTAGTGTGAGTGCAAACACATGAGGGAGTGTTGTGTGGATCTGTTTCTAACAGTCCTCTATAGTTTTCGGAATCGTTTCTTACATTTTTCTATAGTTTCGTTCGGAATTGTTTCTAACATTTCCCTGTAGTTAAAAAAAAAGTATTGAGATCGATCGGAGTACGATCAAGAGACTGAGGAGAAAAGAAAGGAAAAAGAATGTCTTCCAGGGGCGATACATCAAACAGGGAAGTGCTTGAGGAGTCACCCATCGTGTTGCAAGCTATACAACAACACTTTCCATGCATGGACGTGGTGTTTAATGAGATTCAGGATCGGATGGATAGGCAAGACATTATTGCTACCTGGCGCGAGGGGCGTCCCTAAAGGGTCCCTAATACCAGAAGACAAGAAAGGCGTGCACCCGTGGATGATTCTGATGATGACCATGATGATGAGTTTGGAGATGAAGAGGATCAAGCATCTTTGAATGGTGGGGCCAGATTTGTACCAAGGGAAGAAAGGCGTGGTAGAGGTTTCCGGGGAGGTCCGAGATGGCTAGCGAGAACTGACCGTAATCTAGGAAGCATCAAAGTGAAGATACCGTCGTTCCAAGGGAAAAATGATCCTGAAGCCGACTTAGAATTGGAGATGAAGTTGGAGTTAATCTTTGAATGCCATAACTACTCCGAGGAGAAGAAGGTAAAACTAGCTGTTATTGAGTTTACTGATAATGCTATTATTTGGTGGGATCAACTTGTGACAAATAGGAGGAGAAACCATGAGAGGCCTATTGAGACATGGGAGGAAATGAAGGCCCTCATGAGGAGGCGGTTTGTACCGAGTCACTACTATAAGGACTTGTAGCAGAAATTACAACGTCTCACTCAAGGCTATAGGAGTGTGGATGACTACTACAAGGAGATGGAGGTCGCCATGATTCGTGCTAACGTAGAAGAGGATAGAAAAACTACCATGGCAAGGTTCTTGAATGGGCTGAACTAGGACATAGCCAACGTGGTGGAGTTGCGACACTACGTGGAGTTGGAGAACATGGTGCACATGGTAATAAAGGTGGATCGACAACTTAAAAGGAAAGAAACTCGATCTTTTCAGAATTTGGGTCCCTCTATTTCTTGGAGACCGAATGGGAGGAAGGATGAAGAGACTATTTTGAAGCCCAAAACAGAACCACTAAAAAGGAAAGAAGAAGTTTCCAATGTCAGGAAAGGTAAAAATGAAAATCCAACTCGTAATCGTGATATTAAGTGTTTTCGTTGTTTGCGTGTAGGTCACATAGCTTCACAATGCCCAAATAAGAGGGCCATGATCTCCCATGTTGATGGAGAGGTGGAAACCGAAAGTGAAAGTGATGATGAAGATCAAGTACCACCACTTGGGGATGTTTGTAACGATGATATGGAGTATCCGGTGGAAGGGGAACTACTTGTGGCTAGGCGTGCTTTAAATGCCCAAATCAAAGAGGATGACATGAAGCAACAAAGGGAGAACATCTTTCATACTAGGTACCATATCAGCAACAAGGTACGTAGTATGATCATTGAGGGGGGAAGTTGTACTAATGTGGCTAGCACTTTTTTAGTGGAAAAACTGAATTTACCTACCTTGAAACACCCTAGTGCGTATAAGTTGCAGTGGTTGAATGATTGTGGGGAGGTTAAGGTAAATAAGCAAGTGCTAGTTTCCTTTTCAATTGGGAAGTACAACGATGACGTACTTTGTGATGTTGTTACAATGCATGCGGATCACATATTATTGGGTAGGCTGTGGCAATACGATAGGCAGGATACTCGTGATGGGTTTAAGAATAGGCATACTTTTGTAAAAGACAATAGGACCGTTACTCTTGTACCATTGACTCCAAGACAAAGTGTATGAGGATCAAATCAAACTGAAAAGAGAGAATGAGTTGAAAAAATATTGTGAGGCCGAGAGTTCAAAAAACGATGATGAAAAAGAGAGAAAAAAAAAAAAAGAGAACGCAGAAAATGAGAGAAAAGGAAAAAAAAGTGAGTTTTTATGCTAAGTCAAGTGATGTCAATTGTGCTTTTATACAAACAACTCCATGTTTGTACTCTTGTACAGAGAGGCATGTTTTAATACTAATGAACTTGATGAGACTTTTCGTAGTGTTGTTGTTTCTCTCTTGCAGGAATATAAGGACGTGTTCCCTAACGATGTACCTAGTGGGTTGCCACCTATTAGGGGAATTGAGCATCAAATTGATTTTGTGCCGGTGCATCAATCCCTAACTGACCAGCCTATAGGAGTAATCCGGAGGAGACAAAGGAACTTCAATGGCAACTCGAGGAGTTATTGACCAAGGGACACGTGAGAGAGAGCATGAGTTTGTGTACAGTACCGGTGTTACTCGTGCCTAAGAAGGATAGAACGTGGAGAATGTGCGTTGATTGAAGGGCTATCAACAAAATTACAGTAAAGTATAGACATCCCATTCCTAGGCTAGATGACATGTTGGATGAGTTGCATGGATCGTGTGTTTTCACAAAAATTGATTTGAAAACTGGGTATCATCAAATTAGGATGAAAGAGGGTGTATGAGTGGTTAGTAATGCCTTTTGGCCTAACTAATGCACCAAGTACATTCATAAGGTTAATGAACCATGCATTGCATGCATTTATAGGCAGATTTGTTGTGGTCTATTTTGATGATATTTTGGTGTATAGAAAGAACCTAGATGAGCATATCGAACATTTACATTGTGTGCTTGACGTTTTGAGAAAAGAACAATTATATGCCAATTTAAAGAAATGTTCTTTTTGTTTGGACAAAGTTGTGTTTCTTAGATATGTTGTTAGCATGAAAGGGATTGAAGTGGACGAGGAAAAGGTAAAGGCTATCAAGGAATGGCCCACACCAACGTCCATTACGGAGGTAAGGAGCTTTCACTGTTTGGTTAGCTTTTATCGGCGCTTTGTCAAAGATTTCAGCACACTAGCCGCATCACTCACTGAAGTTGTTACAAAATCAATGGGGTTTAAATGGGGTATTGAGCAAGATCATGCATTTTCTAAGATTAAAGAAAGGTTATGTAGTGCTCCTTTATTAGCGTTACCTAATTTTTCTAGCACTTTTGAAATTGAATGTGATGCCTCAGGAATTGGTATTGGTGTTGTTTTAATGCAGGAGAAGTGGCCAAAAGCTTATTTCAGCGAAAAACTAAATGGGGCCGCCTTGAACTACCCAACATACGACAAGGAGCTTTATGCATCGGTGAGAGCATTGGAAACTTGGCAACACTACCTATGGACGAAGGAGTTTGTTATACACACCGACCATGAATCCTTGAAGCACTTGAAAGGACAAGGTAAGCTGAATAGAAGGCATGCCAAGTGGGTGGAATTCATTGAGACCTTTCC
>JAUPMG010269580.1:0-19499 GCA_031762675.1 Pachysandra terminalis
GTTAGATTTTGATTATTTTCATTAATGATAATTTCCTTTAAAGTTTCATTGATTCATATGGTTTGACTCTTATTACTTTCCACTCCCATAGGGATATGGGGTGAGAATCACGGTTTGAACCTAAGGGATTCCCACGTGAATTTCCTTTAAGTTTGGGTCGTGACAGAAGCTCCCTGCAAGTGTTCTCTACCTTATAGAACTAGGCATGGACCTTGACCAGATCAAATGAATAACCCGCAGGTTCCCTTCTTTTGCCTACTATAACTTGGAGGGGAAAATTAAGCCATTGGTTGAGTTCCTTGTTGACCTTAGGGTACCTTAGTCAGACATCCTCAACATTCTCCACAAAAGGCCTCAATTGTGTGGGATTAACCTCTCTGAGAACCTAATACCCACCATGAAATTTCTAGAGAAGCTGGTGGTGAACAAGCAACGGTGGGCAAAGGTGATTCATCACTTTCCTACATTACTCACTTATATCAGGCAGCAGGTGAAAATATCTGTAGATTACCTTCAGGAATTGGGTCTATCAGAAGAGATCATAGGGAAGATCCTCACACGCTGTCTGCACATTATGAGTTACAGTGTGGATGATAAGCTAAGGCCTACAGCTGAGTACTTCCGATCAATGGGCGTTGATTTTGCTGTTCTTTTCCACCGGTTTCCACAGATTTTGGTCTAAGTATCGAGGCCAATTTGAATCCTATTACTGAATTTTTCTTGGAGAGGGGATACAACATGGAGGAGGTTGGGACCATGGTCTCAAAATATGCAGCTCTGTATACTTTTAGCTTGGGAGAGAACTTGATACCAAAGTACGAATTCTTTTTGACCATGGATTATTCGAGGTCAGAACTAGTCAAGTTCCCTCAGGTTTTTGGGTATAGTTTGAAAGAAAGGATTAAACCGGGGTATGCCCATGTAAAGGAGTGAGGAGTGAGGTTGTCACTGAACTAGGTATTATCTCTCTCAGATTTCGAATTCGACATGGCCTTGAAGAGGAAAATAAAGAAAATGCTAGATGGCCAGAAGGATGCGCATGTGACATACGACGCTGATGATTTGAATCCGAACATTGGACAATTGAGATTGTAGCTTGTACATTGTGATACCATTTACATGTATCTATGAAGATTGTTGTAGTTTTGGATTTGAATTCGGATGGTTGCAATACCCAGCTTCCTTCCAATTGCTCCATGTGTGCCCTTTTTAAGCTTTTATTATCTTTTAATGTACTATTTTATTTCCTTTCCTTCAGTATTTGCCAATTGGAGGAGTGTCTGTGGATCAGTCTTTGGAGAGAAGAGGTGATGGTGTGGTGGTGATCACAGCTACAATTATTTTTACAATACATTGATCTCTGGGCTAGTTCTATTTTTGGAGATCAATAACTTAATAAGAACATGGACTATGATAACTAAATGTTTCTGTGGTTTGAATGAACTGTTGTTATACGGAGACTGTTCCTACCGAGGCATTCGGGAGGTACTGATGATCCATCCATTAATACCATTCTTCCATTCTTATCTATTAAAAACCAAACCTTAGTTTGATCTATCACGCCTCAAATTCTAAGCTACACATATCAGTGTAATCCAAATTCTGAGGTATTGCCACACCCCAAAACTCGATACATGATTCCCAATGAGGGACTACATAGATTTCAAAGTGAAACTTTTGAGATCCATTTCTAGACCGTCGATTGCCATATCAAACCAAAGAAAATAAAAGTAACAACTACATTTGTTGATCAGAAATTGCGGAAGCAAATAAAGTAAATAAAATCCAAATAACAGTCAATGACTTCGGCTGAGTCATGACTCCCAAATGAGTATAAAAGTAAAGCATAAAATTAACTTAGTTATTACAACTCGATGTTCACCAAAAGACCCTAATCTAAGTAAGCAATAAACAAATAAAAACGCTGCAGCAAGTAAATCCCCATCCTAATCCAAGAAAGATAATCCATCAGCTATCTCATCCTGCAACATGAAACGTTGCGTGAGCTTTGAATGCCCAGTAAGTCAATCAAACAGTCATTCGTCTATTTATGATATCAATAGAATCAATCCAAGTCATGGCAAGTCATAGTAATACCAACATACAATAAAACAGTTAAATATGAAGAACAAAAGAATGATATGAGATGTAATGGATGAATCATGCATATGCTCTAAATGTATGCTCAGACAAAGAATGCAATGATGATGATATGCAATGAATGAGTTAAACTAATTTAGTATGTTAAGTGCCTTTTCACTTCCAATACAATACAATACCAGATTTTGTACATAGGCCACTAGAAACAGCCAGATGTCCCCTCTTCGTTCTGGGCACTAACCCATGGTAGAAGGACACCATTGTGCTAATTCAGAGTAGATGCTACTATCGGAATTCCAACCCTATGCTAACTTAAGATTGTACAAACTCAAGGTATTCCAACCGTATAGGTGCTCTCAAGTAACCTACCCTATTTTAAGGGGGATTTCAACCCACAAGGAATATAGTCAACCATAGGAATCCTAAAGAGGAAACCCTTTATTTCCCACCTCCGGGGCTTTCTTAACATTCCAAATCAGCCAAACATGCATGAAAAGAACATTAACAAACAACAACTCACTTTCAATCACAATAAATACCAATATCAAATTCTATCAAGTCTAAGGCAATTGATGGGTACCAAGCTACTGGGAACTCCAAGGTAAGGTCTAGGATCTTCCTTGAGTCCTAAAAATCATCTACAAAGCCAATGGTACGAGTCCACATCAAATCCTAACCAAAACCCAAGTCTGTGTCAATCTGGGTATGCCGTCAGTACCCTCACCAGTGTACCAGTGGGTGTTGATGGTCCATTTTAGTCTAAAAACTAGTTTCGGTCGATACCCTCACCGGTGTGTCGGTGGGTTTCAACCTGTCCAAAGTCTACAGGGTCTCTTCGGTACCCTCACCGGTGTACCGGTGGGTGCCAAACCCTAAATTTTGCCTAGTTTTGGTCCTCTGTTGGTACCCTCATCAGTGTGTCGATGGGTACCGATCTAAGACAAATCTGGGCAATTCCAGATCAAGTGATTTTCATCCCTATGAACCCCGAATCAATTTTAATCTATTTTAGTGGTATCAAATCCATAGTTTTTAACTAGTAAACATATTAGAACATGATCCAACCTAATCCTATCACGTTAAACATGATCACATGCACACAATTCATCAAAAACACAATGACCACATCAAGAACATGAATTTATTCACATGAAGTCATAAAGGGATTATAAAGTAAGATTTGACTTACATTTTTTATCTCTAATTTCAGAAATCACCAGCTTCTTCCTCTTTTCTTCTCTTCCTTCTTTTTCTTCCCTTGCTTTCTTCCTTTGGCACTGCAACAATGGGTTCAAGGCATAGATTCTGATCTGAAACCTTCCTCTCCACACTCTCTCACAATCTCACTAGATTTGATCTAACGTCCCATAGCTATGAGAAGAGAATATGTATATATCCTTTCCTCCCTAATTCTCCCTTCAAGACAATCTCCAAGCCCACGTACCAAGTACGTATGGGCTTAGGAGACAAGGTCTCAAATAACATACCTTACCCCGTATAGTATAATAATAAAAACACTAAATCCCCAAATAATAACTTTATTTATCAAAATAGCTCTTATATGAATATAGCCTGCAAAATTACATAGTTTGATGCCAATAACATACCCTATAATTATATGTAAATTATTTGTAAGTTAAGGAACCTTCTAATAGAGGATTTAGGCCACTACAGGTATGATCCAAGCCCTTCGATAAGAGTCTGATTATAATATCCTTGATGCTATAACAACTAATCTTTTTTATTTTTTGGTTAATGAATATAACAACTAACCATTGTGTACTATTAATAACAAATTGCATTTAATACATCACAGAGGATAATAAATCTATGTCCATAAAATTAGAATTTAAAGTGGGAGTAGACAATAATGCCTGAAATACTCCCACAGAATAAACAATTCAATCTTCATCTTTATACAAATGTTAAATTGTCCAAAAGAGAATATCAAAACTAAACATCTCCATGACAAATCACCAACCAAGTATGTTGTCCCCACAGGATCAGTCAACATTTTTCCTTCCTAAAAAGATTGTAAATGATTGGGGTGAGCTCAAAGCTTAGTAAGTAGCATAATCTCCTGAATAGTTATCAGGCATGATTCCAAGAACAGTGCATACCAATAAGTACATGTTTATCATATTTCAAGAGTATAAAGAAATCCACAGTTCTCAAATTTTGACTATAACAATGCTATATGCAGGAGGATGCTATGCACTCACCCATAACATACAAACATACAAATATTTGCATTCAAGCAATAATTAAATGCACCAAACAATAAAGTAAAATGTAACTGTCACGTTGTCCATATCATATTACTCATAGTCAAATCTAGAAGACTTATGGATACCAGCCGATAAAGTGTTCTTACATTAGTAGGCAAAGAAAAATGCCTCTCAGCTAGATGAGATTATCCCAGCATTCCATGTATACATCGTGGTTCTAGGGACTCTCAACCCATTGGACACAATTGCGCAATTTTATTTTCACTTTAGGAGCTCAAACCTACATATTTCAATAATGGAATCTCGCTATAGCCTAACCTGACAGGACACTCACACAATAAATGATGCCAGTTATGTGTTAGCTTGACATCAATCGAAGTCAGATCTATCTTGGCTCAATCCCACATCATGGACTCTAGGTCATCAGATCTATCTTGGATCAATCCCACATCATGGACTCTAGGTCGTGTATCCCGACCATAACCATGAGTGAACTAATACAACCATGTCCATAAAAAAAAAAATCCTCAAGACCAATATCTCAATCGTCATCATATGGCAATGTGGGAAAATAGCAAACATTCATGATAGGGAATTCAAACATTATTAGACATGGCAATTTATCCTCATAAGTAACTACCTTTTCAATATAATCATGTCCAAATATTGAATTCAAACAATTCAATCTTAATTTCTATCTCAACTAGTTTCAATATTGACATACACATGCTCTGTCAAGGGAATATCTTTGTACATTTTAACAACTCATTAAGATATATAACATACACCAACTTGTATGTATTTATTCGTGTTAATTTACACAATTAAGTACCAAGGCTGCCTAAGATATCAACAAAACATCTCGATCCCCCTCATATAACATGGTAAATCAAAGTAAATCCCATATGTAACCACCTTTTAGCTTCAGAATCTATGTACGGATACATTCATCACACATTAAACAAAAAAATAAAAAATAAATATAAAAATCATGCTTTAAATAATTTAACATAATTGAATATTTAAATATCAACCCAAGATCATACAATAGCTTAGTTACTAAATCAGTTTGTTCATAATATGAAAGAATTCTAATTGATTAAACAAAACAAAACCAAACCAAATATGTGTAATACCACTCTTCTAATTAACAACTTAGATAAGGTAAGTATTCAGATTTATAAGTTCATAATTTTACATTGTATATCACTCATTTGTTCCCCCAATATACTTATTTTATATCATTTTTGTTGTTGTTGCATTAAATAAGAATGCCTAATAATCCAAAGATCATTGGCTAATTTAGATAAATCTAAGGATACACAATCCAGTCGTTTGACACAAATATACCAGAAAACTTCTAAAAAAAGAAAAGAAAAGAAAAGAAAACAAAAACCCTGAGGATTAAAAATACGAGCAAGAATTGATTGAAAAACGAGAATTTTATTGAGCTCAAAACGCCTCTTTAAGGTTGGGTTCTTCAAAATTCTGGATCTAAACTTGTGTTCGTCCAGATCTGTTATATATACTTATAATTCTTTCATCCACTTACTCGTGTGGTCCTTTCCTTAACCATCTTCTTTCTCTTTCTCTTCTTCTTCTTCTTCTTCCTCCTTAGTCATACAAAACAAAGACAAGGGTGGTTAGGATTTTAGTTTAAACAAAACAGAGTTTAAACAAAGAAAGAATTTTAGCCCTCCACTTGGTATGATCCTCCACTATACATATACGTGGTCGCATTTGTGTGCACCGTAGGGTCTAGGACACCTTCCACCAATATAAATATGGTTCTTAAAATTAACTTATAAATATTAAAACTCTTTAATATAAATGTGCCTACAAGAGAATGTGAAGATAGAAACTGAGCACAGAATAGAATAAATAACAAATAAAACTCAACGGATTTCAAATACTTACTTGTACAAGTATAGGATGAAAGCGGATTGGATTATTCAATGGAGAGGGAGGGTACACGTTGGATTATACCAATATGGCCCATCTTTTAAGGAACGAATCCTGGAGTTGAATTCATTAGACATACCGCTTAGTTCCAATTTCTGAAGTGTGGTGATATGCTGTAATCCTTTTGGCAGCATCTTCAGTTTAATGCAGCCATTGACATGCAAACGTCTAAGGTTCAACATTGTCCCTTCCTCTACTTTCCACTTTGTTATGTCATCTACACCTAATAATTTCAGCTCTTCAAGCTGAGGGAACCCTCCTGCTGAGCAGATCATTCCCAATGTATGCTAAAACGTAACGGATAATTGTAGAGTTCTTAAGAATGGAAGCTTTTCCAAAGTTGCCATAGGATCCGTAGTCAATAGGGAATTACTCAAGTATAGTTGGATGAGGTTTGGCGGGAACTCATGCACGTCAGGTAGCTTCTCTACTTGTCCAGACAATTTCAACTTACAAAGATTTGTTGGGTTCCACCCATGTTTGGTGAGAGACATGTATAATATGTGTAAAGAATGTTATGTGTGGTGTGTGGTGTGGTGTGTGGTGTAAAGAACATGAAGGAAGTGCGTGTGTATGGTGTAAAGCACAATAAGGAAGTGATTGTATGTGGTGTAAAGCACATGGGAAAGAAATGAAGGAGAGACCTCTATAAGAAAGCATAACAACACAGGGGATGTAATCTCTTTGCAGTTGAGAAAGTGTGTGACGCTCTTCTCTAGGGTAGGGGTGTATTCAAGTGTTGGGCTTTTGTGAAAAATATTGTGAGTTGTAACAATTTGAAAGCTTCCACCAAACTATGCTCCTGCCTCATCAAATAGGCCAAACCACTACAGGGCTTACAACTTAAGGCATCTACAACTACATTTGCTTTCCCCGGATGATATTGAAATGTAGTCACGTAGTTGTGCACTAACTCCATCCACCTCCTCTGCCTCATGTTCAACTCCTTCTGAGTGAACAGATATTTCAAACTCTTGTGATCTGTGAAGAGTTTGAAATCCTCCCCATAAAGGTAGTGCTTCCATAGCTTCAAGGAAAACACCATTGCGGCTAGCTCCAAGTCATGAGTAGGATAGTTACGCTCATAAACGTTGCATTGCCAAGATGCATAGGCTATTACTTGCCCTTCTTGCATCAACACACATCCCAAACCCAATAATGATGCATCCGTATATACTATCAACTTCTTTTTGCTGTCCGGAATCACTAACACCAGAGCAGATGTCAATCTTTTCTTTAATTCCTCAAAAGCTGCCT
Source organism: Pachysandra terminalis (assembly GCA_031762675.1). Taxonomy (NCBI): domain Eukaryota; kingdom Viridiplantae; phylum Streptophyta; class Magnoliopsida; order Buxales; family Buxaceae; genus Pachysandra; species Pachysandra terminalis. The sequence continues at coordinate 7,548 of JAUPMG010269580.1, forward strand.
CACATCGATCTTCCCAACAGAACATAACATCCTTCTTTATCAGATTAGTCAATGGTGCCGAAATCTTAGAGAACCCCTCAATAAATCTCCTGTAATAACCTATCAATCCCAAGAAACTTTGGATTTCTGCAACATTCTTACGCCTCTCCCAACTCAAAACAGCATCTATTTTCGAAGGATCCACGAAAATACCCGACTTGGAAACCACATGACCCAAGAATCTAACCTCATCCTTCCAAAGATTACACTTGCTGAATTTGGCATAAAGCTGATGTTCCAGAAGTGTCCTCATTGCCAAACTCAATTGTACTTTATGCTCCTCTTTCGACTCAGAGTAGATCAGGATATCATCTATGAATATCACCATGAACTGATCTAGATACAGTCTGAAAACCATGTGCATCATATCCATGAAGGCTGTAGGTGCATTCGTCAAGCCGAAAGGCATCACTACGAACTCATAGTGCTCATACCTAGTCCGGAATGTTGTCTTCTGCACATCACATTCTCTAATTCTCAATTGGTGGTAACCCGACCTCAAATCAATCTTAGAGAAACACTAAGCTCCTCGCAACTGGTTGAACAAGTCATTGATCCTAGGCGAAGGGTACTTGTTCTTGACAGTAACCCAATTCAGGTGCCTATAATCGATACACAGTCGCATCGACCAATACTTCTTAACGAAGATTACCGGTGCTCCCCCAGACAAAACACGCGGTTGAATAAACCCCAACTTCAACAATCCAGCAAGTTGCTCCTTGAGTTCTCTCAACTCCATGGATTCCATTCGATAGGTAGCAAAAGAAATCGGAGTAGTAAACAATATAGTAGACATGGGAATATATGGCAATTTATTATGAGATGAGTGTGATGCATGTATGTCATTCAGATGTTCTAAAGAATGCTTCAACAAGGGATACAAGTGCAAGGTTATGAAATGTCTATGGTTACATGTTATGTTAAGTGTCCCTCATTGCAGCTTTAATAATGAACATAAGTTCGGGACAATGTCACCAGGAACAACCGGCAGCCCCCTCTTCGTTACGGGCGCTAACCCATGGTACGAAGGCCACCATGTATTGATTTCATGAGTGTACAATACTCAAGGTCCAGCCAACCTTATAGAACCAACTATGATCCCATAATTTATTTCGTAGGCCTTTCAATCTACAGGTCTAGACAACCTCTTAAATCTACCTCCCGGGCACACTTAACATCTCACATAAATATAGTATGCATGCATTAGTTTCCATAGGATCCGAATGATAGTTGCCCTCGGAAACTATCTACGTGCCCATACACGTGGATAATCCGTTGAATTCCATTATTCACATCCCAATGTTATAACATAGGTCCATTAACCATTGAATTCTATCATTCGTGTTTCCAAGGTGGAGACCAATCTAATGAGTGTGTCTAGTTTGGTTTGCACGTGCCAACCATTGATCCTTTTTAGGGAATCTCAACCCAAGGTAAGGACTCTACTCCTAGTTCCTTACAGGAATTTCAACCCCTATGATGGAACCAAACACATGCAGGTCTCTCACAAGAACCACTTCCATATTTCTCCTTGCTCATCTTAACATTGCTAACATTTCTCAAACAAATATGAATGCAAGAACATTACCTGAACCAATCATGGTTTGCACAGTGTACCACCTCTCACATATTTCAAATAAATGATACTTTTTCATGAGGTGGTACACTTCTCACATATGTCAAATACATGATACTCTGTCATGAGGTTTCCACTGTATTCTCATTTCAATACCCATTTCATGTATCTTATATACCAATAATTATCTTAGAACTTTAGCAAGTCATCATTCATAATCTACTATGCTCCATGTACCTCATATCATTCATAAATCATTGATATCATTTAGTAATCACATAATCAAGAATTATGAACATAACTCCCTATTTATCATGCTAAATCTAGATTATAACCTTATCTTATATAACATCACTCATATAAGTCCCTTGCAAGTATACAAAACAAGGCATTATCATCTGCAAGTTATAATAACTCAATACAGAAAAACTAAGTCTTCAGTTAACCGAACACTTCTTTTGGTTAACCGAATTCCATTGCTCGATCGACCGAATATTCTCTTCGGTTAAACAAGACAACATAGAACGTAGAAACTTGAGTTCTATAACACTAACAGAAGTTCCTCGGTTGGTGTTCGGTCAACCGAGACCCAACCTTCAGTCAACCAAAATTTTGCTTCTATGAACCGAACTCAGCAACCCAGAGGACTTCATCCCAGAATATCCTCTTCAATTAACTGAATGTATCCTTCGATTAAGAGAAGATTGTAATTCTGTAGATTTAACAGAAGAAATAATTTGATGAATTATGAGCAAATAACTATACAATTGGTTCTCATTTAATCTCAAAACATGTATATACATTCTTAAACATAGTCCTAATGATATAAATTATGTAAAGGATGGATTCATTTAGATTATATGTATGTTTACTCATGGTTTCTCAACTAAAACGTATAACAATACATGTGGAATAACACTCATGGTTTCTCAATCAAAATGCACACAAGCTTTCACGAATTTCTAGAGCATAAGTACATTCATAATACACTCATAGTCCATCATTGAAACATAAAGGAACAACTGTCCTTACAACCTTTTCATTTGAAAACAAGGAAACATATCATGCGTTGTGATTGAAAAACAGGAATCAATCCTATAAACAGAAAACCAATCATGTACAACAATCAGATTATACAAAATAGGATACTTGCTTGTTTTCAAATTTGATCGAGGTTGAAATTGTAGAATTATGGTGCAACCTCCCATTATCCTTCTTCTCTTCCTATTTTCTCCTTCTTCATTTCTTCTCTGCAAATTAGGCTAGGTTAGATCCCTCTCCTTCTTCCTTAGGTTCTCAATCTCTTTCTCAGTCTTTCTCAACTCTCAAGCACACAGGGTTGTGATGTGTTCCTACGACTGGGAAGTTAGAGGTATAGGGAGCTAACTCCCTAGCTTCTCTCCCCACCATCCCACGTACAAGGCCACGACACTTTGACTAGTTCAAATGCACGGTTGTGCTTTTGAAGTTTGAGTCAAGGTTTTAAATCACCAATTTTTACCCCATGATAAATTTAATTACACTATGGCTGCCAATCTATAAGTTAAGTTCTAATTACCCCCATATGTCTAATTCATTCACAAACCATAAAATTTCAAGAAAATTAAATAATCTAATTAAATAAAGAGGAAAATTTTATTAAAGGATTTAGGTCATTACACAAATGCCCGACGAATTTCACCTCTTCCTGCCAAAAATCGCACTTCTCCAACTTGGCACACCACTGGTGGTTTCGCAATAAATGCAAAGAGATCCTCAGATGTCGCACATGCTCCTCTCTCGATCAAAAGTAGATAAAAATGTCGTCCACAAAGATCACAATGAACTTATCTAAGGGTGGAAGATCTGATGCATAAGGTCCATGAATGTTGCAGGCACATTCGTCAAACTAAATGGCATGGCAACGAACTCGTAGAGCCCATACCTAGTCTTGAAGTCGACTTCTGTTGTCTTCTGGTCATCCTCATCCTTGATCCGCAACTGATGATAGCCCAACCTCATATCAAGCTTCAAAAATACGCAACTCCCTCAAACTGATCAAACAACTCCTCAATCCTTGGAAAATGGTACTTGTTCTTGATCGTCACAGAGTTCAATCGGCGGTAATTAATATATAAGCGCATGGAGCCATTCTTCTTCTTCAGGAAAAGTACACAAGCATCCAGATCTTTGATGAATGTCTACCCTATCTGATGTATTGGAGAAGAAACAAATCTTGAATCATTGCTTGTGAGGATAATATCATCCACATAAACCAAGAAATAAGCCACCACAAAAGCCTTACGATAGATGAAGAGTGATGGATCACTTTGAGAGTTAACAAATCCAAACCAACATAAGAACTCTTTTAAACGAGTATACCATGCACGAGGAGATTGTTTAAGGCCATAAATAGCTTTTATGTAGCTTGCAGATATGATGAGGATGTTGATGATCAACAAAACTTGGAGGCTAAGCCGATTATATAGTTTCATCGAGATTTTCATGAAGAAACGCATTAGTGACATCCAACTGATGTAGAGACCAGCCTTGCGAACAACAATAGAGAGAGTGGATTGAATGTTAACATGTTTGATAACTGGGCTGGAGGTTTCATCATAGTCTAGACCATGCTCCTGTGTGTATGCTTTGGCAACAAGACATGCCTTATAGCGATCAATGGTGCCATCCGGACATGTTTTGATCTTAAAGATCCATTTGCATCCAACAATATGCATGGCTGGAGTTGAGGGAGCTAAGGACAAGGTTCCATTATGTAGTAACGCATTGATTTTATTGTTAATAACAACACACCATTGCGGGTCATGATTTGTTTGTGTGAAGATTTAAGATTTTGTGTGTGTAGACAAAGCAAGGAGTGCAGTGGGGAAAGGGTGCCTTGTAGAGTGAACAAGAGGCTTATGAGTGCCAACTTTGGAGCGTGCGACCATAGGATGTTAAGACGTGGAACAGAATTTATCAGGTGCAGCAATGAGTGATGGATCAGTAGTGGAGGAGCCTGTGAGATCAACAAACAGATTTATACCAGGAAATGAGCTAACTGGCAGAGAGTCCAAAGAGGGCAAGATCGATGTTGTTGGTTGTGAACTCGAAGTGGTAGGTGTAGACGGTTCAGAATACCATTGAGATGACCGAGGAGATCGTATAATAGGAGAAGATGACGTCCTTGATTCTGGTTGACCTGCAATGGGAGACTGGGTTGGCATAGAAGACGCATATGCCCTTGTGTGAGGGCGGGGTGAAGGTCCCAAAATATCTGGTGCAGATGATAGTGATGGTGGTAATAGAGCCAAAGCTGGATGGTCACCAGTGTTAGGGTTTGTGCCCTTGGGAAGTTGGAATGAAATTCTGATTCATTAAAGATAACATGTCGAGCAATGTAGAGCCTCCCATTCTGAATATCAAGGCACTTACAGCCCTTGTGCATGGAGATATAACCAAAAAAAAACACATCTGGAAGTCCGATAGCTGAGCTTATGAGACGTCTAGGGGCATAAGTAGGGAGAACAAGTACACCCAAACACCTCAGAAATTGATGGTCAACTATGTTAAGGATAAGAGTAAGTAAATGTAACTCTTATACCACCAAAAAAAAAAAAAATGTAACTCTTATCCTGTTGTAGTAGTATAATTCTATTTTCAAAATTTGAACTCTTAAAAAGAGTTGTGTAAACTTGTAACACTTATGATTAATATATATTATTAATCAAGTCGTCATTTTCATTGAATTCAAGGGTATATAGACAACTCTCAATCTGGTTTTATAGCACTTTTATGGTATCAGAACCTATCGACATACGTCAAGAAAAGATGGACTCGTCTTCTACAATCAACACATCAACTATGGACCTCTCAAACTCCATTTCCATCCCATCCATGAGTTGCAAAGAGTTTATAACTGGGACTTTTGCCTTTAAGAACAACTTATAGGAGATGGTCTATGAGAAACATGATAGTCTGAAATGAATGGTCCCAGTACTTTAGTCGAACAGATCCTTGAGCAAGTAGAGTTAGACTTGTGTCCACTATATATCGGTGCTTTTGTTCAACCGGTCCATTTTGTTCATGAACATGGAGACAGACAACTCTATGTTGGATTCCAAGTTCATCCAAACAGTTGTGTAAGCTGTAATACTCACTCCAAAATCTGATTGTAGTGCCTTAATTTTGAGATTTAAAAGATTCTCAACATGGCGTTTGAAATGCAAAAATGCGGTAAGAACATCGGATCTGCGAGCTAATGGGTATCTCCATGTGAAATTAGAATACTCATCCAAGAAATATATATAATAGCGATGTCCATTAACAGATAAAACTAGGGAAGGCCCCATACATCAGAGTGAATAAGTTCTAATGGGGTTGGTATGGAAGAAGAAGTTCTATATAGTGGTAATCTGTGATTTTTGCCAAGCTGACAGAAGTACAAAAAATTAGATTGTTTATTCACTACTGCAAGACAATGCTTATTAATAACTTCTTGGACTGTATAATGAGCTGGGTGACCAAGCCTCTGATGCTAGATTGAGGAGGAAGTTTGTTCACAAATAAGTGCAGCAGGAGAAGAAGTTCGTCTAACAACTGGTACAGGCCATCTTTAAGTTGTCCTTTGAGAAGATTTTTTTTGTATCCGGATTCTTAACAACGCAGGCGGAAGAATTAAATTCGATAATCACATTGTTATCTATAGTAAATCGACTAACAGAAAAAAGATTCTTTGTAATGAGAGGCACATGCAGAATATCTGATAATCGAAAATTATGATTGTGGAAAATTAAATGAGAAGATCCAATGTGATCAATGGGCAAACTGTTGTGCTTGGCACCCCACAATGTGCCAAGCACCAAACTACAAAGGCTACTGAATATAATAAATAAACAACTATTGCATAAACTAATAAGCAAAACAACAAGAACATCTAAAGCAACAATAAAGGAAAGAACACAAGAATTTACGAGGTTCGGTAGAAACGTTACCTACGTCCTCGGGCGCCGATGATCAATTCACTATTGCAAAAGGATTAGAACTTGGGCCAATTTCAAAATACTTTGAAATACCCAATACAAATACAAGACTGATTTGTATGCAAGATAGAATGATTTGGGATGTTTCCAACAAATCTCCACATTGGCTAAAATTAAACAAATTTCTCAACCACAAACATCCTTTAAAGTACCATATATCATCGGTGCCTCAAATGCGCCCTTAGGCGCTGCGAGCTCGAGAGATGTTGATCAAGTCCAAACAGTGTAGGAACTTGATCCATTTAACCACCTTTGTCAGCATATCTGTAGGATTATCTGCAGTTTCGATCTTCTGGAGTAGAATGTCCCCTTCATCTACAATATTTCTAACGAAGTGGAAGCAGACATCAATATGCTTGGTGCGAGCATGATGAACCTGGTTCTTTGCCAAACAAATGGCACTCTGACTGTCGCAGAAAACCTCCACGTTCTCCTAAACAATCCCCAAGTCTTCAATAAAATCATAAAGCCAAATGGCTTATTTAAAAGCTTCTGTTACAGCCATATACTCTGCCTTTGTAGTAGACAAAGCCACCGTCGACTGTAACGTTGTTCTCCAACTCACTGGTCCTCTTGCCATAGTGAACACATAACCAGTAGTCGATCGATGCTTATCCAAATCACCAGCGTAACCTGAATCCACATAGCCAACCAAAAGTTGTCCGAGTTTTTCATCTATCTCGAACTTCAAACCAACATCTATAGTGCCATGAATGTACCCCAGGATCCATTTCACTGCTTGCCAATGAACTTTTCCGAGATCATGTATATACCTGCTAACCATACAAACAGCATGCGAGATATCAGGTCGCGTACGAACCATAGCATACATCAGGGCGCCAACTACATTTGTATACGGGATCTGAGCCATATGTTTGCGTTCTTCGTCGGTGTGCGGAGATTCTGAAGCACTACGCTTAAAATCAGGGGCCAAAGGAGTGCTTATAGGCTTGGTCTTTCTATCCACTCCAAAATGTTGGAGTACCTTCTTCAGATACTGTGTTTGTGTCAAACAAACCATTCCTTTCTTTCGATCCCTGGTAATCTCCATTCCAAGAACTTTCTTTGCTTCCCCGAGATCCTTCATTTCAAAATCCTTAGACAATTGTGTCTTTAGCTTGTCAATCTCCACCTTGCTCTTAGATGCAATCAGCATATCATCGACATATAAGAGCAAATAAATGAAGGAATTATCTGGAACCTTGCGAAAATATACACAATGATCAAAATGACTTCTTGTGTACCTCTACTCTGACATGAACTGATCAAATCGCTTGTACCATTGGAGCAAAGACTGCTTCAACCCGTATAACGACTTTTTCAGCTTGCAGGCCCAATTTTCTTTCCCAACAACTTTGTAACCACCAGGCTAGGACATGTAGATCTCCTCTTCCAGATTACCATGTAGGAAAGGGGTTTTGATGTCGAGTTGGGCTAACTCGAGATCAAATTTTGCAACCAAAGCTAGTAATATTCTAATGGATGAATACTTAACAACTGGAAAGAATACCTCATTGTAGTCAATCCCTTCCTTCTGAGCGTTGCCCTTGGCCACCAGTCTAGCTTTGTAACGGATGTTGTCCTTCCCCGGAGTGCCTTCCTTCTTGGGGTAGACCCACTTGCAACCAATTGCTTTCTTTCCCATTGGGACTTGTACTAACGCCTAAGTTCGATTCTTGTGAAATGATCCCATCTCTTCACCCATTGCTTCCTTCCATTTTTTACGTTTTGAACTCTGAATAGCTTCTTTGTAAGTGCACGGGATACCATCATCAATCACTGGAAGTGCATAGGCCACCATGTTGCAATACCGAGCAGGTTTCTGAACATTCCTTTTCGGTCTGCTGGTTGCAATCAATTCTGGTTGTTGAATAACTGGTGACTCATTTTCATCTGAACTTTCTTCAGAATCTTCTTCAGAACGGTCAACTGTCTCAACAGTGTTTGCTAGAACCACTTGAGCCTCAAACTGCACCTGTTGTGAAGTCTCCACCTTTTGTGGAATACTTGGTTGACTCTTCTGTTGTAGCATCCTAGACTCATCAAAAGTAACATCTCGGCTCAGGACGACCTTCATTAACTCGGGGCACTAGAGTTTGAATCTCTTAACTCCTTCACTAAAGCCCATGAAAGTAATTTTCTTGGCTCTAGGATCTAGTTTAGATTCTCTAACATGAAACTATGCAGGACACCCGAATATATGTAGCCAATCATAATCTGAAGCAGGTTGTCCAGACCATATCTCCTTGGGAGTTTTCCCATCAAGTACAGTAGCAGAAAGGCTGTTGACAAGATGAGAGGCATACATCAAAGCCTATGCCCAAAATGCCTTGCTTAGTCCAGATTGAGATAGTATACACCGAACTTTCTCCACCAAAGTACAGTTCATACGTTCTGCTACTCCATTTTGTTATGGCGTGCTACGGACTGTAAAGTGCCTGACTATTCCTTATTTCTGGCAGATTTCTAAGAAGGGATCTGACGTGTACTCGCCACTATTGTCTGATCTGAACCTCTTGATCTTCCTGTTTGTCTGGGTGTCGATCATCTTCTTCCATTTAAAAAAGATATCCAAAACTTCATCCTTGTGCTTCATGATGTATGCCTAGAAATATCAGGAGAAATCATCAATGAATGTCACAAACCAATGTTAACTTCCTAATGAAGCATTTTTGGAAGGTCCCCATACATCAGTGTGAACATAGTCCAGGGTTGCCTTCGTACGATGAATTGCGGTGCCGAACTTGATCCTTGTCTGCTGTCCCAATACACAATGCTCGTAGAAGTCAAGTTTCCCACTTTTGGCACCTTTCAATAGACCTTGCTTCACCAAGCCCTGAAAAGCATTCTCCTTGACATGCCCTAAGCACATGTGCTAGAGTCGGGAAATATCAGATACTTCATCGTCGGAACTGCTGGAGATGGCTACTCTCCCTGTGACTATATGCCCGTCCAGAAAATATAGATTTCCCTTTCGAGTTCCCTTCATTGCCACAAGAGCACCTCAAACAACCTTCAGGAATCCATCTTCCATGGTCACCTTGTAATCGCTGGAGTCTAAGACCCCAAGAGAAATGAGGTTCTTCTTCAGATCTGGAACATATCGAGCATTAGTAAGTCGTCTGATTGTTCCATCATGCATCTTCAGACGTATGGTCCCTATGATCGTTTCCCATAAGCACAACTCCTCCATCAAGCTCCTGGAAGCTTGAGAACCACTGCCTGTTGAGACACGTATGATAGGAATAGTCGGGATCCAGAATCCATTTATCAGACTAGTTATCTGATGATGAAACTGTAAAAGCTGATTCCTCTTCATCATCTGCTATTCGTGCAACGTTCACGTTTGAATTGTCCATGTTCGGACAATCTTTCTTCCAGTGCCCTTTCTGGTGACAATAGGCAGACTCGTCCTTCGCAGGACGTCTTCTTGATGATTCTCCTCTTGACTTCAAGCGAAATTTGCCCCTCCCGCTGGATTCGTCAGATCTTCTGTTGTTTGTCTTGCCTCTAGCTACGGTCAACGCTTCTGGTGTTGAGTCTCTATGATCAAGCTGATCCTTCTTCTGGTACTCATTATTTACCAAAGCGTTAGAAACATCTATGAATTTAAATTCATCTTTTCCATAGAACAGAGTAGTAGTTAAATGATCATAGCTTTTAGGCAAAGAATTTAATAACAACAGGGCCTTATATTCATCGATAATTTTAACATCCAAATTTTGTAAATCAGCGAGAATCTTGTTGAAATTATCCAAATGCTCAATCATAAGAGTACCTTTCTTGTACTGGAATCGAAAGAGCTTCTTCTTCAGGTAGAGCCGGTTCTCTACGCTTTTTGTCATGTACTTGTCCTCCAGCTTTTTTCAGAGACTCGTTGCCATAGTCTGCTTCATGACAAAGTACTTCTGGTCATTGGGTAAGCACAATCGGATTGTACCACAAGCTTGACGGTTTACAAAATTCCAATATTCATCTGAAATATCCTTGGGCTTGGCATCCAAGGAAATATGAGATCCATCTCAGAACAATAGATCCAGAACTTCGCATTGCCACATGCCAAAGTTATTGGTGCCATCAAATTTTTCCACCTCAAACTTTGCATTGGACAACATGGTTCTTCGAATAATAGATCCAGAACCACTTGTGGACGGTTCACTAATGCTTCTAAGCTCGGATTGCTTGAACTCCATTGTTGCAGTAGGTGTAGACAAAGTTTCTACGATTCTACGAATAATATATCAAATAGCAATTCAACAAAACAAAAGGCCTTGGAATTGAATAGTACCGTACTTATGAATAGTATCTACCAGGGCCGTTCCCAGGAAAGACGAGGGGTCACAACGGACCACTTAAGTCCCAATCTCTTCAGACAGAACTTCCCTAAGTAAGAACAATTTCGTATGTAACGACACTATTCAACCTCAGCTCTGATACCAATTGTTGTGCCCGGCACCCCACAACGTGCCAAGCACCAAACTACAAAGGCGACTGAATATAATAAACAAACAACTATTGCAGAAACTAATAAGCAAAACAACAAGAACAGTTAAAGCAACAATAAAGAAAAGAACACAAGAATTAACGAGGTTCGGTAGAAACGTTACCTACGTCCTCAGGCGCCGATGATCAATCCACTATTGCAAAAGGATTACAACTTGGGCCACTTTCAAAATACTTTGAAATACCCAATACAAATACAAGACTGATTTGTATGCAAGATAGAATGATTATACTTACAAGAGGGGGAGTTCTTTATATAGGCCCAAGCCCAAAGAACCCACTAACATCCTACCGATGTGGGATGTTTCCAACACAAACATGTGACATTACCCATGTGGACTTTATAGTCTTGATGAATGGAGAGGTTGGATATATCTGATGTAATATGATTCGTGGCTCTAGAGTCTGGATACCAATTATCATTAAACTGAGGAGAAGAGTGACGAAGAGCAACTGTGAGAGCATTAGGAGCTTCATTAAAGTAGGCATGATTGAACCTTAGATGGAAGGTAGGTGTAATATGTCCATAACAGTGGCATAGTTGACATTGATCTTCTCTCTCTTCTCTCTCATGGTGGATTGGAGCCAAAGGAAGGATTCAAGTCGCCTCGTCGCCGTTGTTCGTCGCCGCCGCTACTCCAGCCATTCACCGATGTCAATCCGGCGAATCCCTAAGTTGAGTATCCTAAATTAGTATGTCATTTAGTTGTGTTGTTTATTTTGGAAGCTTGGAGTGTGGTTTAGAAACCACACCCACCTACTCTAAGGCATTATAGCCAAGGAATAACCAAAGACTTGCACAAAAATGGCCTA
>JAUPMG010269590.1:0-19498 GCA_031762675.1 Pachysandra terminalis
GCATGAGCGTACCCACAAGCATATGTATAATTAATGCATACATACTATTATCCATACTCAAACAAGCATCAACCATGATCCTGCCCACACCAATAGATGCACGCACATACATCTATATATATACATCAGGCATATACGCTTTACATACAACAGGAATATCACTTATCACTCATCATGCTCTGAATACTTATATAAACATAAATACATATATAGAGCATATATCACCCAAAGGCAAACATGCTTACTCCCAATTAATATTATAATAAATACAATAAGCATCACATAAGCATAACAGCCCTATGGCTCAAGCTAGACTGACTAGCCTAAGAGTCTAAGGTCACTACTAGATTCTGCAAGAACCTGATTAAGTGTTCCACACTTAATCACTAAATGAAGTTAAGCCATAACTTCCCCTAATCAGGATTAACACCTAAGGATTAGGCTCTTAATGACACGGGATCTTACAGGTACATGGATAGCTTCCGAAGGGTGTTATCACCGGAGATCCTACTGTTTGTGGGAAATTATTCCAGTGATGGTATCCTAAGGATTATATGTGTGTATGGGTGCACAGATAGCTTCCAAAGGGTATTATCACCAGAGATCCTACTGTTATGATATGATTGAACTTGTTAACATTGTATGATTATGCGTGATGGAATGATTATGATTGATTATATTGTTTGTTGGAAAGAATGCTTGTAATGGTGTTCCAAGGATTACTCGTGTGTATGGGCGCACGGGTAGCTTCCGAAGGATATTACCACCGGTAATCCTACTGGTTTATTTGGTGGCTCGTCCGGGTAACCAGGCAGCTACAGATTGAATAGTGGATTTGTTGTTGTTTGGGTAACCATCCTACGAGGATCTCCCTGGGTTGTAATCCCTAAATGTAAGGTATGGATAATCGTCGTATAGTGGCCTCCCTAGGTGTTAATCCCTAAATGAGTAGGTAATCATCCTTGTGTAGGACCACCCTGGGGTCGTTCCCTTAAATGCAAGTAAATAGCTACGGGGATTGAGCCCGGGTAGGTTAAAAGTCTTACGGAACCACGTCGTACAACGTGGGATTAAGAGAGTAGTATTCAATTGTATTAAAGTGAATACATTGCAATTGATATTGCTTGATAAGAGAGTGTCGTCCAGCTGTAGTGGATACCAATGTAACTTGGACCCCTGGCTGATCACTAGGTTAGGAACTTGCATTAGACTTGCATTCATTCATATTATGTGCATTGCATCATTGTTTTAAGCATCTTGTGTGTTTGCATTCATTCATATCATGTGCATTGCATTCATGCATCTCATTGTTTGTTGTTGAGATTGTGGAGTTACGATTGTTGCTTATTGATATTGTGGAGCTGATTGTTATTAACTTGTTGATATTGTGGTTATCACTTGTTAATGTTGTCTTTGTTGCTTATTGATATTGTGGAGCTGGTTGTTATTACCTTGTTGATATTATGGTTATCACTTGTTAATGTTGTGATTTTTGACCTGTTGATATTGTGGAGTGGATGGTTATTGACTTATTAAGACTATGGATATTAACCTGTTAATATTGTTAGCATTGTATGGCTATTGAATTGTTAGTATGGTAGGGATAGTGATATTATAGATATTGTGGATGTTATGGATATTCACTTGTTAGCATTGTATGGTTATTATGGACTTGTTGACATTAGGATTATTAACTTGCTGATATTGTAAGGTATATGGTTATGAACTGGTTCGTATTGTGGAATGTATGACATGTTGATATCATGGAACTATAATGATTGTTGTATGCTGATATTAAAATATATAATTATGTGGATGCAATGGTTATGAATTGATATGATATAGTAGCTGTGATAATATATGGTGATGATGCTAGGAGTTGATATGATAGTGTGTTGTATGTATTATCTTTATTCCATGTTATTCCATGACAATGATATGTTCTAATGTGATAGCATGTGATTGTATGATCTCCATGATGATTGTTGTGATACGTTGTGTTTGCATGGACTAACGTTGTTCCATGAGAATGGTTGTCGGTTTGTTTCTTACTAAGCATTCCAAGCTCACGCAACCTATTTATGTTACAGGTTAAGGTGGACTGATGGTTAGCATGGATTAATGTTGTTTGCTATTGATTATTGCTTTGGATTCATAGATTAGAATTGATGTAATAGGGATAGATTAATGATAGCTAATTTGCTGGACTTTGTAGGCTGTTATGTAACCATGGTTTAAGTTTGAATATAGTTCTTACTTCCACATTCTGATATTTGTTTACATGAGACTAAATACCCGTGTAAGGTTGGTTTGATTGTTGTTGTTCCGCGTTCCTTGATTGGGAACCCGAAGGTCGCATCTCATGATCCATGCCAACCCACATAGGGATTCGTGTCACTGGATTCGGGGTGTGACACATGCCAGTAAAGAATAAGAACGGCTAAATCAGATGCTACATCGACCTTAGGGATCTGAATAAGGCTTCCCCAAAAGACAAATCCCCTCTACCAAACATTGACCTACTAGTCGATCGTGTCTGGCCACGAAATATTTTTGTTCATGGATGGGTTTAGCGATTACAACCAAATAAAGATGTCGGAAGAGGACACAATAAAAACAACCTTCTGAACTCCCTTCGAGAACTTCTACTACACGGTCATGCTGTTTGGGCTCAAAACGCTGGGGCGACATATCAACGAGCCATGACCACAATCTTCCATTATATGATGCATCGTGAGGTGGTGGACTACGTTAACGACCTGGTAGTCAAAGCAATACACAGGCACGAACATCTAAGCATCTTAAGGAAGGTCCTGCAACGCTGCCGTAAGAACGGTCTACGCATGAATTCATTAAAATGCACCTTCGACATAACGGCCGAAAAGTTCTTAGGATTGTTGGTCCACCGACAAGGGATCGATATCGACTCGGGGAAATTGAAGGCATTGTTGAGCATGCTTCCCCCTTAAAATCTGGAGGAGCAACGCACTCTCATGGGAAAAATGTCCTACATTGGGAGATTCATACCCGCCCTCGCAGAATTAACAACCCCCTTCGCAAAATATCTAAGGAAGGGGACACCCTTCCAATGGACGGGAGAATGTGAGGCAACTCATCGAAAGATCAAAAACCTAATCGCCTAAGTGCATACCATGACAGCTCCAGTAAAGGATAGGCCATTGATACTATACCTCGCCTAATCCGAGTGATAGATCGCCACCCTACTTGCACAAGAAACAGACCAAGGGGCAGATCAATCCGTCTATTACCTCAGCAGAGTACTAAGAGGAGTAGAGCTACGCTATCCTCACATAGAAAAAGTGTGCCTGGCCCTTGTCAATGCATCCTAGAAATTGAGACACTACTTCCTGGCCCACAAGGTTGAAATCTGAACGAAGGCAGATCCGATCAGATATTTGATCACTAGACTATCAGGAAGGATAGAAAAGCGGCTCCTTTAAATGTCAAAATTTGAGATATCTTGTGCACCCATGAAGGTGGTCAAGATTCAAGCATTGGCCGACCTGGTAGCCCAATTTCCATCATGAACGAGAGAGAAGAAGTCCACGAAATTTGGAACAAGGAAGCGACGTGGGTTATGAGCTTCGATGGGTCCGCCCTCACCACCATCAGAGGAGAGGGAATAGTTCTGACAGCGCCGGACGGCACGTTCCACTCCTTCGCCTTCAAGTTGGACTTCCCATGTACCAATAGTGGTGTCGAGTATGAGGCTTTCCTAATCGGTTTGACCATAGGAAAGAACATGGGGATCCGTAACCTAAAGATCCTCTGAGACTCCAACCTAATTGTCAAGCAAGTCTCGGGAACGTTCACGCTCAAAGAGATACAGTTGTCTGCATATCGAATGATGGTGCAGCACCTCCTGGATTCGTTTCAATAATGCACATTCGATCCTATGGCCATGCAAGACAACAAGCACACAGACGCCCAAGCATTGATCGATTCCCATGTACCCATGAAGCACTCCCACACTACCGTTCATATAAAAAAGAGAGCGCTACCAGCTAACTAGAAAGTCAAAGCGGCGATGGAACTTTAGGAGGACTCTTGGATTACAGCATCAAAGAAAAGCTAGAAATGTCGTCACAATACCTCAGAGAGGTGCGGTCTTTCCAGAAGAATAAAAGATTACTCTACTACCGAGGTGCATATGGGGTTTTATCGAGGTTCCTATCAGTGACAGAATCCCGATATAGGCTCATGCAGGTGCACGGATAGACATGCGTCACATCATTGGTGGCGTCCATAAGCCTGTATCGCATCTTACAACACCACGGCTATTATTGGCCATCAATGTCGAGGAGGCTGCCGAGACATAGAGGAATTACTCAAGCTGCCATGAATCCCTCGACAAGGCCAAATGCAATATCGTCGACGGTGTTGTGGACTGGAGGAGCCCCTATATGGACTACCTAAATTATGACTACTTATCGGAGGACAGATTGTTGCGAGTCCATCTAAAGAATAAGGTCCCCCAGTACAACCTTAAGCAAGGGGAACTATTATGTCTAGGGTTCAGCGGGCAAAATCTCAGATGCCTAAGGCCCGAACAGGTAGCACACGCTTTGAAGGCAGCGCCGCCAGATTGTATCACCAGCTCTTAAACATCGAATATTACTAGCCAACGTTGGAAAAAGACGCTGCAACACACGTTAGACGATGTCACGAATGCCAAATTCAAAAGGACTTAATCCACGCATCAGCCATATCACTACAGCACATCAGGAAGCCATGGCCTTTCCACACCTAGGGACTAGACCTGATAGGTCCTATCCATCTGCCGTCAAAAGGCCACTGATGGATAATTCTAGCAAGGGAATATTTTACTAAGTGGGTGGAGACTATATCGTTGAAGGAAGCAACAGGACGAATAGTAGCCAGGTTCCTCAGGGAGAACATAATATGCCACTTTAAAGTCCCAAACCGCATCATTTCAGACACAGTATGCCTTTTGTCAATCGTCAGGTGCGAGATGTCCTAAGAAACTATCGAATCAAGCATAGGAAATCCATGCCCTACTAACAAAAAGGAAACAGGCAAGAGGAAAGTACCAACAGGCCCCTCCTCAAAATCCTTAGTAAGATGGTGCACGACAACCATGCTAAATGGGAAGATGTCGTTCCCTTGGCACTTTCAGCCTACCACACATCCACGCAAAGCCCGATGGGACACATGCCATTCAATTTGGTCTACGGAACAGAAGTCGTGCCGCCAGTGGAACTCTCCATCCCCCACCGATCGAATCTTCACCAATCCGTCTCTTGAATGGGATGACCTGGCGTGGATATCTAGCAGTGCGGCGGATCTTGAGGCGCTTGAGATAAAACATAATCAAGTGGAGGCAAAGGCCGATGTTTACTAGGCAGTACATGCTCGGGAATTGGATAAAATGGTGAAGCCAATAATCCTCTAGGAGGAAGAATTGGTCCTCAAGACTACAAAGCACATGAAAAAGAGGCTTTCAGCTCCGAAATTTACACCCAAATGGGAAGGACCCAACATAGTCAGAGAAGTCCAAGCAACAGGATATTATCGCTTGTTGACGACCGAGGACAACCATCTATTCGACCCGATCAACACCAAGTGGTTGAAAAACTACCACTCCTAGAACACTCTTGTCTGCAACTCACCATCCAACATTGTCGGATTAATGAACAATGAGCTATGTTCTTGTCTATGTTCATCATCCAGCATTTTTAGATTGTTTAATCAAAATGGACAATGGAGATTACTCTTGTCCATGTTCGCCATCCGACGCTGTCGGATTGTAATGAACAATGAGCTATGCTCTTGTTTATGTTCGCCATCCAACGTTTTTGGATTGTTTAATCAAAATGGACAATAGAGATTACTCTTGTCCATGTTCATTATCCTACGCTGTCGGATTATAATGAACAATGAGCTATGCTCTTATCTATGTTCTCCATCTGACGTTTTTGGATTGTTTAATATGAAAATGCACGTAGTAATTACCTAGAGGGGGTGAATAGGTTTTAAGACGATATGCGGAATTATTTGGGCCCAATTTAAAACCTAGTTGATTATGCTATATGTTTTAACAATTACGGGGAAATGAAAACATTAGCTCACATATGATAATTGCATTGAATACAAAAATATGGAAATTAAGTATGTAAGTAAACCATTCAACACATGCGATTTATAGTGGTTTGACACCCCGGCCTAGTCCACTCCCAAGAGATACCACCCGCGGGTCTCGAGGATTCTCTATGGTAGGTTTTGTTCACTACGGCTAATGTAAGGAACCCAAAATAAATAAATTGAGAAAATCGTATTTTAGTCATTTAACTACTAAGAAAGGGTAAATCAGTAAAATTCACCAAGAGGAAAGTGGAACATTGTATGAGCAATCCCCAAATTTAATTTAAGTTGTAAAACCTTAAGAGTTTAAAATCAGCAAATGAGTGAAAACTATGATAACCCAACCAAACAGGCCCTAAGTCCCTAAGTGGGTATAAATAGAACCTTTGTCCCTTGAGAACCCTAATGTGTTGAGAAGTTTGAAAAGAGGAGAAAACCGTAGAGCATGGGATAGAGAAGGCACATCAGAAGACCAAGGAGAAGAAGATTCAACATTAGAAAACGAAGGGAAAACAAGGGCATCAGAAGATCGAAGAGGAATCTACGACTTCAACAAAATACAAAGTGAGTGAACTTTCAATTCCATGGGCATTTGGGCAAAAACCCAATACCAGTAATATCTACAATATTATAATCCCTAAATGTGATGAGTATGAGTTAGAATCAAGCTATGTGGTGTGTGGTGTTTTTGTAGTAATCTTGAATTAGGGTTTTGACTATAACCCATGTTTGTTTATGCATGTCATGTTTATGGTTGATTTGTGATCAATGTTAGTTTGAATTCATGAAAGAGTGTGTGTGAATGTGTTAAATGTGCTTTAGAAGGTTATAATGGTTTTTTTAGACCTTTTGGGAGTTAGGGATTTAGTATCTGTGAGATTGGAGGAGTTGGAGAAACCTAGAAATTTGCGAGCACCGTTCGTCGAGGGGACCTAATCGACAGACCGACGGGGCCCCAAAAAGAAGGGGTAGAAAGTGGGTTCTGCCGATGATCTTTTTAGCAAACAGAGAGAGTTTCGTCGGTGGACAAGTCGGTACAGCAACGAGGTCTACCGACAGCAGAGTGGGGGTACCATCGGTGGACTCATTGACACACCGACGGGGTCAATCGACAGAAGCATTTGGGGCCCGGTTGGTGAGGAGTTGAATAGTATACCTAACATGTTTAGGAACTAATGCATTAGATATTGGTGCATATAACAGAGATCCCTTATGAAGGAAGACTAAATGATATTCATGAATAACAATAGTAAGATAAGAGGACATACGGTTGGCCAACATATGAAATGAACTTAGTAAGGGTGTTGGTGTGAATGAATGTGAGTACTGAAGCGATCAAGAATGTAAACTAGTTATGAGTTTATGTGTAGACCAATAGTTGTGCAATTACTTGTGGATGGGATGAGTGAGGTCATCCTAGTGATTATATGATGTAATCTGGATGTAATGACTATCCTGACATTTATACGTGAATCTTTATGTGTACAGTAGAGACATGATAAGGTAAGTCAGTACCTTGACTTCGTTAAATCGCTAGAATCATGAATGAAAGATTACACTAAGATGCTAAACCATATGAGTAATAAATGTAAATCAAGGAGTGAAGAAAGAGAATTAAGATGACCAAAGTCGAAGAAGTCATTAATGATTGCCTAGTCTCATGGAAACTCACAAGAATGTTTATGAACGAATGCACAAGAAACCTGATAAGTCATACGTGGAGTAAATAATAGAAACTAATTCTGGGATAAGCTAAGTGCTTATAGAATGTATGGATTAATCATGGCAAAACATGAACTAATAATAATAGAATGTGTAACTGATCCTAGTGAGAAATGCAAATTAATCCTAGTTGAATGTGTCGTTGAATCCTAATTGGATGGATATGAATTCTAATTTCAATCGAATGAATGAGCTCATTCTAGATGGTTGTATGAACTAACTTAATTGATGTATATACTTATATATATATATATATATATGTGTGTGTGTGTGTGTGTGTGTGTGTGTATGTGTGTGTGTGTGTGTGTGAGTGTATATGCTTACATGCAGTAGATGTGTTGCAAGGTAAACATGACCTTAGCTATGTTGGTTCACTAGAATGGTGAAGTGAATGTCTATACTACTTAGATAGACTAAATGAAATATGAATGATGTTTATGCTTAATAATTTGCAAAAGACAGTAATGAGACGAAAAGGCGTAATGATGTAAGTCCTTGAATGGGAATGACTATGATTGCTTATTTTTATTGTGAATGAGCATAATATGTGGTAAAGAGAAACGTATGATTAATTCCAAGTCATGTTGTAGCATGGACGTGCAAATCCATGATGTATGTTGATATGAATGGATGTAGTTGCTTTTGTAATGGTATGCTTTCAATTTACTACACATTTAGTTAAATTTAAGTGAATCGGAATACCATTGCATGTGACTTCATGGTCTTGATGACCAATTGTGACTCAACTCTAGAACGAGTTTGGAATGGATAATGGTAATAATAATGAGAATGCCAGAAAGGGTAAGATAAGGGTCAGGGCCGAAGCTGCCCAAGATACCTAGAATTAGTAACTATTGATGATTATGTGATATGAGGTGACACAAGGGAGAGTCTTTTGCTAATGCTACGGTACCCAAGATTCGTCCCGTGATCAAAAATAACAATGCGTTGAGCTTTCCATGGGTTGAGAAGCCCTAAAACTGCAATGTAAACGTAGAATCTACTGACTATCCTGTAGCCCAAAGTGGCCCACGGGTACCCAAAGTATTGGTGGAATGTGACAGGAATAAAACTCCATCTCTGGTCTTGTAGCCTATTATGGCCAAATACATTTAGGAGTAACATGGTGGGATCAGTAGGGATCTAGTGTGAACTTCCATCAAAACAATATTGATTGCATGGATTAACATGTTTATGTGATTGAATTGTGAATTGCAAAAAAAGGGAGACTTGACTCTCTTATGTGTGATCATGGAGCATACTGCCTCATGTAAATGTATAGATGAGAGTGGATCAGGATGATGTAGATGTGTAGATGAGAGTGGACCAGCATGCATGTTACCAAACCCTATGAGAATGGAAGATTGAATTGCATTATGATTGATTGATTGTTATACGAATATTGAGAATTGAATTATAGAGATGTTAAAATTAGAATCGTATAGATGTTAAGAACTGAATTACATAGATATTAGGAACTGATTCACAAAGAGGTTGAGAACTGCATTGTAATGGTGTTGTGAACTTAGTACATATAAATTTCAAGAAAGTGTAGCATGAACTTTCATATATGATATTTCAAAATTATTATACTAGTCTGTGTTTCTGAGTAAATACCCGGGTATTGCGGGTCTACTCACGAGCTTCCAAGCCCACCCACGTTGATATATGTCTTTCAGGTTATGCTGCTTAACTCTGATAGAAATGATGACGGGTTGGGTAGAAAGCTTCTACTTCATAACCGGTTAGTAAAGATCCTGGTAATGTATATCTAAAATTTAGATTATGATTAGTTATTGACTCTTGTTATTCACTTTTTTGCCAACTCCTATGGAGGGGGTGAGAGTTGCATTGCCGAATCCTAGTGGACACCTCAGATAGATACACCCTAGGATTGGGATGTGACAACTAACCCCCAAACCGTTTGAAGAATTTACCAGCATTCTCCAAGCCGTTACAAGGGCTTCAATGGCTCACCCAAAAACCACTACGAGGTTTCCGGCTGACCTCCAACCACCACGAGGTTTCACAGCTAACCTCTAACCACCACAAGGTTTCACGGCTATCCTCTAACTACATGGTTTCATGGAAACCTCAATCCATTACAGTTTTTAACCTAAAATAAAAATATTAAATACAGGACGACTTCTTCTTAATATACCTATATGAATTTTGTCCGTTGTTGTGAGCTTGAATCCCCATTTCTTGCTCACGTTCTTCACTCATTTCCGCCTTGGATGTTGTCGTTGATGCTTGACGGAGACGAGGGCCTTACAACCCTAGATGTGTGTGTGTGTGTGTGCATTTGTGTGATGTTCTAATCTAAGCATCACACCAAAGGGTAAGGTCTTGGACCTCAATCCTTTTCCTTCAAATGTTTTGGCATACGATGCCAAATCCATGAGAATGGGAAGAAGATGGAAGGAGAGGAATTCTCTAGCCTAAGGAAGAGCAAAAAGCTTTCAGATCTACTATAAGGCTTTGAGAGGATTTCTGTGCAGGTCCTTTTCGATTATGACGCTCAACTCTTATATATAGAGTTTGCAAATCTCGCGTTTGGGTCGATCGATGCAACTGACCGGTCGACCGGTGGCTCCACTGACTTAAGTTAAATTTGAAATTCAAATTAACCGGTCAGATGAAAAGACCAACTAATTGACCCTTTGATCCACCGTTCGATCGGACACTTCTGTCAGTCGACCGATAGCGCTTAGGGCTTCCAAAACTGACTTAGGGTTTTGAGCGACCGGTGAGCTATCCGATCGATCGGGGATCGACCGGATGCTCCTGCCGGTCAATTGGACCTCTTGGTCAGTGGACCAGGCATGTGCAAATCGCACAGACCAGTACTGGCCTATTTTGCAACCGACACCAAGGACCGCTTAGTCAGAGACCGACCGATGGCCCTATTCGGTCGACCAGACACATGGTCAGTCAACCGGTGCCCCTGGGAAAGCCAAATGTCATCCTTTTTATGGCCACTTTCCCAAGGTCCATCCACGAATGGTATCGACCATCTGTGGGCAATCTTTAGTTGTCCAGACTCGCATCCAGATGGCCAAGGATCATAGAGTGCCCCTTAACTGGTAAGGATACTCCAAGCTCCCTTGGCTCCATCTAAATAGATGAGATCAAACCAAAAGCAACCACAATGTGTTTGCAAGCTTGGGCCTTTCAACCCAAAAGGGATGAACACATCCCAAGGAAAACACGCACTCATGTATACTCACCACAAGAAATATGTGAGGTCATTGTATACACAAGGTGAGGTGTAAAGGTTGGTTTTATATAATATGCAATAAAAACATAACAACCTTTAGTGACCTCTGGGCATGCATCAAATGATAATCAATACAATACAAGATGTAGGATGACAAACATGATACATAGTAAGAATTAACTATAACAACAATGTGTATGTTTGTAAAAACCCCATTAGGCATCCTAAAGACCAACTCCCAATGGGGGCCTTTATTTGGAAAAGATGACCATGATGGCATGTGTATGCACCGTGTGAGTCTAATCAAGATATGCAATAGGCACGAGACTCACATAGACCAGAACAAGCTTGTAGAAGTTTTTACTATAAGTCACAGCATGCAAGTTCCGTATGCATACACACCAATGTGCCATCTAATCCAAATCAAGCAAACAAAGACCACATATATAAGATAGGCATAAAAGCATAATATGATCAATGCAAGCAAGTATAAGCTATGACAATAATTTTCACTAACAAACCACGCATAGCCTATACATGCCTAGGATAGACCCCATAAAGATAAGAATGGTGCACCGGTCCAACCAAGGCAATGTGTAGACAAGACATATATAATATGCATGGCAAACAAACAAGTCTACACACATGGCGGAAGGCAGCAACAAGAATTATCTTGTTGTTGCTGTGATATCTGACCTGCTAGAGACCATACACCCCGATAGACTACCTTAAGTTGGCAAAGGTACATGAGTCTAGGGGTTTGGTCAGGATGTCAGCCAACTGTCTCTTTGTAGGAATATGATCCAACATAATGATAGATTTTTCAACCAATTCTAGAATGAAATGGTGACGAATATCAATATGCTTAGTCCAAGAGTGTTGGACGGGATTTTTTGAGATGTTGATAGCACTTGTATTATCACAATATAAGTGCATCATCTCCTGATGGATCCCGTAATCCATTAACATCTGCTTCATCCACAATAACTGAGTGCACCCAGTTCCAGCAGCTGTATACTCAGCTTCAGCAATGGATAATGATATGAAATTTTGTTTCCGGTTATGCCAAGAAACTAGACAATTCCCAACATAAAAGCAACCACCACTGGCGGACTTCTGGTCATCCATGCTTCTTGCCCAGTCGGCATCAGAATAGCTGGCAATAGTTGTGGATGAGTCAAACGGATACCAGAGACCAAAGCTAGATGTGCTAGCGACATAGCGTATGATTGGCTTGACTGCGGATAGGTGAGAATCCTTAGGATTAGCCTGATACCTAGCACAAGCTCCCACACTATATGCAATGTCGGGTCGACTGGCCGTTAGGTATAGAAGACTTTCTATCATACTCTTATATAGGTGAATATCAACACTCTTTCCATAATTATCTTTTGAGTTGTACTCATAGGAGTAAGCATATGTTTCCCAAATTCTAGTCCAAGCGTTGGACAAGCTCACGCGCGTACTTGGTCTAAGAAACAAACATTCCTTCCTTCATCTGTTTAACTTGAAGGCCAAGGAAGAAATTTAGTTCACCAACCATGCTTATCTCGAATTCAAATTGTATCAAGGAGGAAAATTGGGCAGTCGCACACATAGAACCAAATACTATGTCACTGACATAGATTTGGGCAATTAGGATCCCCTTATCGGTCTTTTGAAGAAATAGTGTTTTATCAACACTACCCCTTGTGAAATCTTGATTAACCAAAAACTCAGTTAATCTCACGTACCACGCACGTGGGGCTTATTTAAGACCATAGAGGGCTTTCTTCAATCTAAACACAAGCTGAGGAATCTTAGGATCTGTGAATCCTTTAGGTTGTTCAACATACACTTCCTCATCAATTAGACCATTCAAGAAAGCACTTTTGACGCCCATCTGATATAATTTGAACTTTAAGGAACATGCAATAGACATCAAGCTTCTGATTGACTCAAGGCGGGCGACGAGAGAAAAAGTTTCATCGAAGTCAATGCCTTCGATTTGAGTGTATCCCTACGCCACCAGCCTTGCTTTGTTTCTGGTCATAATCCCTTTTTCATCCATTTTATTTTTAAAGATCCATATGGTCCCTATAACATTCTTATCTGAAGGTCTAGGTATGAGGGTTTAAACATCATTTCTAGTGAACTGACTCTACTCCTCTTGCATGGCATTAATCCAATCATTGTAAAGAAAAGCTTCATCAACATTTTAGGCTCTACCTGGGACGTGAAACAGAAGTGGCTAATAATGTTCTCCAATTGCCTTCTTGTATTTACTCCAAAGTTAGGATCCCCGATGATTTGAGTGTGTGGATGGTCCTTGACTGGGACAGAACGGTCTTGGAGAACATCCTGAGGTGAAGATGAGGGAAGTTCAGTTGATTCTATTATAGGACTAACTTCCTCTTCTTCATCAATAGGCTGAGAACCAAAGTCTTTAGGATTATCATCAACAACCACATTGATAGACTCTTGAATGGTGTTGGTTCTCAGATTGATGACCCTATATGCACGGCTATTGGTGGAATAGATGAGGAAGATTCCTTCATCACTTTTTGAGTCAAATTTAACCAAATGCTCCCTGTCTTTCAGTATGTAGCATTTACTACCGAAGACCTTGAAGTAGCTTACATTTGGCTTTCTCCAGTGCCACAGGTCATAGGCTATTTGATTCCGGTTTGCCTTAAGATATACTCGATTTATAATATGGCAAGCGGTAGTCACTACTTCGGCCCACAAATAGTTAGATAATATTTTTCTATGAAGCATAACTGTGGCCATCACTTGCAGGACACTGTTCTTCCTCTCACCAACACCATTTTGCTGAGGGGTTTTAAGGGCCGAGTGTTTGTGGTGAATCCAAGCTTATAGCAACAAGCGGCAAACTCCCTATTCTCAAACTCTCGCCGATGATCACTCCTAATACGGCCAATAACTATCCCTTTTCATTTTGGATATGCTTCAATAATTTAGTGAATTCAGGATATGCATCCATTTTTCAAGAAGGAAAGCGGCCCAAGTAAATCTGGAGTAATCATCCACCACTACCAAAAAATGCTTCTTACTGCCTCGACTAAGGGTTCTAGTAGGCCTTACTAGGTTCATATGAAGCAACTCAAGGGTCTAGAAGTATCGAGGGTTATGACCTTTTTGTGAGAGCTTCTAGTTTGTTTACCAATCTGGCAACCCCCATAGATAGATTTGGCCTGAAGGCCAATCTTAGGTATCCCGCTAAGATTATTTTGCAAGCTAAGACGAGATAAATCTCGATAGTTTATATGACCCTTTGATGCCAGAGCTCGGCTTCATTGGACTGTGCCATATTACAAGACACAGGGGAAGAACTGGGAGGTCCATCAATTACATAGCAATTATCAGAGGTATGAAGACCTTTTAGAATCATTATACCCTTCTTATTTAGGATCTCACAACCAAGCTTACCAAAACTCACTTGATGGTCGCTATCACAAATCTGAGAAATAATAAGGAGGTTGTGTTTTAAACCATCCACACATAGAACGTTCTCACTTTTAGGCATGTCAGAGACACTTATGGTGCCTTTCCAACAATCCTAGTGGTGGTCCCATCTCCAAATGTAACTGGTCCACCATCCCAATCTATAAATCTGGAGAAGTGAGATCGATCACCACTCATATGTCTAGAGCAACCGCTATCAAGATACCATCTAGACACATTGGCAGTTTTAAGAGCGTGTGTGGATAACAAGACCATTTACTTTTTGTTTAGGTACCCACTTATATACCTGTTTAGATAGGTTTCTAGGATTTCTCTCCATGAATACATTAGATTTCCTTTTAGGTTCAGTATTCATTGGACACTTCTTATGTCATGAGTGTTTATAAGCTTTCTTGTTCTTCCCCTTTTTACTGCCATCACCACCTTTCTAACAAAGTTTGGAACAATTTGTACATTTCTCTCATTATCTTATTAAGAGGAGGGGTATTAGGCGTGTCTTGTTTCTTTCTAGGGAACACTCTTTTGTTTGTACTCTTTTCTTGGCCTCTAGAGTTGAGGGAGGGGGTCTTTAGGTTATTCTTGTTGCATTCAAGCTGCATATGTTCTAAAGACCCACAAGAGTGACACATAATCTTTGATTTAATTTTGTTCCCTTGAGATGATGACTCGCCTTTCACAAAATTTGTGAAAGTACTAGGTTTAGAGGATGAAGAATTTTCAAGCCCGAGACTCGTCATATCCCCATGTCATTTGCCCATCCCAAGTAGTCTTTCAAACTTATCCTCTTCTTGGGTAAATTTATGGACAATCGACTCTCTAGAGTTCATGAGTTGGTTAAACTCACTTTGTATCTTAGTGTTCTCAGATTTTACTTGAGTAAATTCCATTTTGTACATAGTGATACAATCTTTGATCACATCTAATGCATTATTTAGTTTTTGTTTTTTTGTGGCCAAGGTTTGTTTCTCATTTGACAAGATGTTAAGCTTTTCCACCAACTCAGAGTTCTGTAGAGACAACTGAATCACCTTAGAGGAAAGTCTCCTACAGTCCTCATAAAATGAATCATATAAATCCTAAAGACTTTCTTCAAGTTCCGACTCATTTCCTTTAGAGGGTTCATAAATAGAATCTACATGTAGATCATACCCCTCAAGAAATGATATGGGAATCCTAACCATAACCATGGTATGGTTCTCATTTTCAATAGTCTAAAGAGGCATCAGATTCCGAATCAGATAGGTTATCCCATTTACATGCAACCGTAGCCCTTCTTTTGATTTTTCATTTAATAGGGTTGTTTGGTGCATGATGATGGTAACCCTCCATTTTGGGCATTACAACGGATCAACTCGAGGTTGTTACACCTTATAACCAAGCACGAGGCTCTAATACCAACTGAAAGTACACAAAATAATTACCTAGAGGGAGGTGAATAAGTTTTAAGCTGATATGTGGAATTATTTGGGCCCAATTTAAAACCTAGTTAATTATGCTATATGTTTTAACAATTACAGAAAAATTGAAAACATTAGCTCATATATGGTAATTGCATTGCATACAAAATATAAAAATTAAGTAGGTAAGCAAACCATTCAACACATGTGATTTATAGTGGTTCGGCATCCTGGCTTTGTCCACTCCCTTGAGATACCACCCACAGGTCTCAAGGATTTTCTATGGTAGGTTTTGTTCACTACGGCAAACCTCAAAACCGTACAAAGAATTTACCGACATTCTTCAAGCCATTACAAGTGTTTCAATGGCTCACCCAAATGCCACTACGAGGTTTTCCAGCTGACCTCTAACCACCATGAAGTTTCACAACTAACCTCTAACCACAAAGTTTCATGGTAACCTCAAGCCGTTGCAGTTTTAACCTAAATTAAAAACAGTAAATACAAGACTACTTCTTCTAGATATACCTATACGAAGTCGTTCCGTTGTTATGAGCTTCAATCCTCATTTTTCGATCACGTTCATCGCTCATTTCCGCCTTGGATGTCTTCGTTGAATCCTGACAAGGATAAGGGCCTTACAACCCTAGAAGTGTGTGTGTGAGATGTTCTAATCTAAGCATCACACCAAAGGGTAAGGTCTTGGATCTCAATCCTTCTTCTTCAAATTGGATGGCATAGGATGACAAATCCACGAGAATGGGAAGAAGATGGAAGGAGAGGAATTCTCTAGCCTAAGGAAGAGAAAAACGCTCTCAGATCTACTCTAGGGCTTTGGGAGAATTTCTGTGTGGATCCCTTTTGATTATGACACTCAACTCTTATTTATAGAGTTTGAAAATCTCGTATCCGCCGATCGATCAGTGCAACTGACAAGTCGACCGGTGGCTCCACTGACTTAAATTAAATTTGAAATTTAAATTAACTGGTCGGATGGAAAGATCAACCGATCGACCCTCCTAGCCGCCAGTCAACTAGACACTTCTGTGAGCTATCTGATCAATTGGGGTTCGATCGGATTCTCCTTCCAGTCAATCGGACCTCTTGGTCGGTCGACAGGGCACATACATATTGCACAAACTATTACTGGTCTATTCTTTGACCGGCACCAGGGACCGATCAGTCAGAGATCGACCGGAAACATGGTCGGTCAACCGGTGCCCCTGGGAAAGTCTAATGTCATCCTTGGCTATCTAGACTTTGGCTATCCAAGAACTCGCATCCAGATTTTCCCAATGTCCATCAACGAATGGTATCAACCATTCGTGAACAATCTTTGGCTATCCAGACTCGCATCCAAATGGCCAAGGATCGCGGAGTGTCCCTTAACTGGTAAGGGTACTCCAAGATCCCTTGAAACAAGTCAATATGCAATGAATAATGTGCTTCTACATGTGTGTTTATACCTTTGGATAGGGGACCAATTCAAATAGATGCTTCGTTGTAACTTGGTCATCCTTGAATCTGCAACTCTTGATCTTCAATATACTCGGTTACTAACGTTTAAGGACTATGTCACAACATTGACTAACCCGGAGAATGTATAGGAAAAATCCTATGACATTTACATAATCAAAATGGACAATAGAAATTACTCTTATCCATGTTCGCCATCAGACGTTGTCAGACTGTAATGAACAATGAGCTATGCTCTTGTCTATGTTCGCCATCCGACGTTTTCGGATTGTTTAATTAAAATGGGCAGTTGAGATTACTCTTGCCCATGTTCGCCATCCGACGTTGTACGATTGTAATGAACAAGTGCATAACAAAGGATGCTACGCAGAGTCAAACGAACAGGGCAGTTTCCTTGCTTTCATTGCGAAAATATCAAAAACAAAAAGGGGAGGACAATACGACAACATCAAAAAAAAAACAACATGAACCTACAATGAGGTAAAAAGCAAAGGAAGGTATAATGACCAGGAGATAGCGGAACATTACAACAGATCGGAGCCCAATACGGCCTCCATGTCAAGCATCAGAGGGCGTTCCTTTGCTTCCACCTCCAAGGCATCTAAATGACACCTCCTCGATCACGGCAAGTCGTTCATGCATCTCCAAGACAGAATCAATCCGTTCCAGCAACCATGGGACCAAGACATATTACGCCTCCAAGTTAACCTTCCCCCTACGCAAAACCTCAATGCCGCTGGATATTAAGTTAGAAAGACTCTTATACATAAGGAGACCAGTCAATACCGCCATGAGCTCATAAATGCTGGATGTGATGCCTCCCACCAAGAAACCTACAAAAGTAGTTATTTCCTCATACTTTGCGATTATGCGGTCTACTATGCGGGCATCCACCGCCGACACCACATGCCCACGGACATTGACTTTGTCCAAGGAGGGCACAATAGGTCTTCGACCGAAAGAAGGAGACAGTCCGCACAGGGGTACCTTCTCCGGGGTTACAAACTAGAGCACAGAGATTCACCCCACTACTCACGACGGCGGGAGGAAGAGGGCCTCCCTCCATAACATATAGCTCAATCCCGGCAATCCACGCATTACGCGGTTTTCGTAACACAAGATCACCCCGAGGAGCTCCAGAAGCTGACTGAAGATGCGACATGGTCCAGGCGAGTTCGGTGTGAGCTGATCCACTACTCCGTATACTGACCATAGAATCGCTCGAAGTCCTTTCTTCCAGAATCTTGCTATAGGACTCCAATTCAGAGGCCTCTTCCGAACTGGATCTCAAATCAACGAGGGTAAGGACCACAACTTGCATCCCTTTGGCTATTTGATCCGAACCTCGCCACTCATGTATGGTGCTCACCACTCTAGCCTTGACTGCGCCAGATGCGCTGATAACACCAGACAATGAGTTTGAAGGAATAGGCAAACCACCAAGCCCTCTACAGCAAGAATAGGAACAACAACGTTCTCGCCGGATCCGCACCCCTCACCTACAAAATGGATCACAAGACCGCATATTTATACACAAGGACAGATAACAGTAACGAAAAATGAAGGAGCCCGAAATAATCTACAGCAGGGCATATAAAGATATATTTTTATATGGGCCTTTTTGACTTTGGGGCCTACTGTCACAGCCATACTTTTTGTCGCAGCAGAACGACCGTGCGGCGCCCCGACTTTCCTCAAGTCGAGGCCAGCCTGAACCATCTGAAAGCCAAACCAACCCAAAAGCACACCAACACGATGTCACGGAAGGATACGACTCCGCTGAGTCCCGCATACCAAGCATAACTTGGCCGGCCCACAAGCCGATCAACCAATGCTCCCCAAACTAGGAGCCATGTACCACATGAGCCTTCTTAGCATCTCGAATAGCCCTGGAGCCCCAGGGGCTCCAACATACCTCTGTTCATCCTTGGCATAATCCTTTGTGCCAACCATGGTAATCGGCATCTCGTAGCACCAACACAACAACAGTATCACCCGACGAGTCGAGCATACCTTCATTGCGTCCTTCGGCCAAGGTCTTGCACCAAAGCCTTGCCTACCGTGCCACGGATCCGTGCAGTGCATGCCAAGGCCT
>JAUPMG010269600.1:0-19498 GCA_031762675.1 Pachysandra terminalis
ATGTAATTTTGTCTAGATATAGACTTTATATACCTAGAATTTGTAGATTTTAGTTCAAGGTGTATTTAGTTACTTATATCTTACAAGAACTATTAGAACTTCCGCTTATGATGTGATTACTGTTAGCCACACTCGTATGAATACGGGGTGAAGGTTGCACTTAAACTGGAAAACCTATGAAATCAGGAATTTCTGGTTTGGGTTGTCATAGTAATGGTATAAATGAAGGTTGAGAAGAAGAAGAAAAATGGAGAAGAAGAAGAGATAGAAAATAGATTACCGGTTGATTTGGGTGATGGATTCGAGATGTCGCCGAATGATCCGAGTGTTGTCGTCGACGAATACCACCACCGGAAAATGGCAACTAACGAATGGAGGTGTTGGAGAGGACGGATGGAAGTTATGGGTTTTTAGGATTCCTCCATTTGCAGAGCTTGGAGAAGAAAAGAGCTCTGGAGCAAAGTTTTTTTTTCTTTCTCGAAACCCTAGCTATCATTTGGCTTATATGGGGGTTCCTTAGTTCATGTACAATAACTATAATCTATAAGCTTTTGTATATAGTACTAACCTGACGGGTTAACCCAAAATTGACCTGTTTATTCACGGGTTATAAATCCTTAACCCGAACCCGACCCGTGGGGTTGGAAAGTTGAATCCAAACTCGCTAAAATGTGAGCGGGTTGGTGGGTCAGGTTAAAAATTGCCAGCTCTAAGTAAAAGAGACTGAAAAGTCTAGAAAACAGTTAAAGTATATTGGTCCCTCCGAAAGGGGGGATTCTATCATACCAAGTAGGGAATCAGCAAAATTTTTATGTCTTTGGTCTTTAACACATATTAAAACTAAAGTATTTAATCCTAATCTAGTTAGAGGTTTTATTGCAATTTGTATTAATCCTATGTGTATATAATCATATTTTTGTTTATGGATTTCAATAGCCTTTTGGAATTGTAATTGAAGATTATTGTGACAATTCATAGGACTAACAGTTTTTTCAACGGTTTTTATTGAATAATCAGATTGAAGATTAAATCTTCCTATTTTATAAATTTCTTTGACGGGTATTTTAGAAATTTCCAATTGTGGATTTGTTTTTCAATATTTTCATAATTAATTTCTTCACTATTAATAGTAGATTTCGAAGTTGAAGCTAAAGAAAAGATTTTTTAGACAAAGTTCTGATTAAATTTGCCATTTTTTAAAATTAGTTTGAAATTGATAACTAGACAATAATAAATACCCTCCAAAAGGAACCATCAATATCATTGCCATTGAATATAATGAAATAAATTTACCAGCAAATGCTATTGCTACCCAATACTTCCCTCCAAACTCACATTTTCCTTTTGATGGACCCAAAAACCGTCAGTTCTGTGAAACCATTCTCACTGAATCCAAATCTGTTCTTATTACTCAAAGTCCCCATGATCTTCATAATTTTGCCTATTCCAAATTTTAAATTCTCAATATCACTTTAAAACAGTAATGGGGCGACATCAATAACCTCAAATATTCCTACCAACATCAGAATAGAACCCCGTATTCATACTGGGATTATATCAAAGCTTGAGAATTTTTAACTAAAATAAAAGGAAATGAGATACAAATTCCTTGGTTACAGCTATGTGATTTTGGTAATTTGAAGGAAATATTTAATTTTTGTCATAAGGCAGTGTTTAATTTTTGTGTTGTCTTTACAAAATATTTTGCAGGAACTAATCCTTCTTTTATACAATTTAAGTCTACACCAGAGTCTATTGGTGCTATTGTTTCAAGTATAAATTCTTGATCTATGACTATTGTTATATTAGTATACCATTTTTGTACAAGAAATTTATCAATAGTTGTTAAGAAGTTTTCTTCCTCTTTATTTTCTTCATTAATCTCATCCCCTTTTATTTTACTAATTGCAAGGTACTTAATAGGATACTAATAGATAAGTAGATAAGAGAACATTATCCTAACAATCTTAAGTGATCCTTATCTACTAATATTTAATAATTAACGAATAGTCATTAGATAATTGCAAAAATTAAGAATCAAATTAATAAAAATAAGAAAATCAAGAATTTATAGAAGAAAATAAAGATCTTAAAGAAAATCATGATCATAATTAGTTATGCAATATAAAAATGTAACTAAGAATAAAAATAAGAAAATAAAGAATTTGCAAAAGAAAATAAAGATCTTAAAAAAATCATGATCTTAAGTAGTTATACATATAACTAAAAGAGAGACATTATCTTTTTAAGATTTTCTTACTATTATAGATTATAATTATTTGATTTATCCTTTTTAAAAAACCTTATAAAAGATATTTATTCTATGAATAATCTTTGAACACTATGAGTAATTGTCTTTTATATTAATATAAATAATAATATTTTTATACCTTAATTTTTTTTTTTACTTTTAATTAAAAATTAATGAATTTTTGGTCTACTTTTATGATTAACAAACCCTTATTCTAATAATCTTATGATGCTAATAGATAATTAATAGGATAATAATATATAAGTAACTAAGACAAGCTTTATATACTAATATTTAGTAATTAACCGATAATATATTTTTTAATATATATTATTATTCGATTGAATAATTACAAAAATTAAGAATCAAATTAATAAAAAATTTAAAAAATAAAAAATATAATTTGCAAAATAAGATCAAGATCTTATAGAAAATCAAGATTTTAATTAGTTATACAACATAAAGTTTAAGAAATTAAGAAATCTAAATAACTAAATAAATCAAGAGTTTACATAATTATCAAAATCTTAACTAGTTAGAAAAATCGTACTAAAGAACTAAAGAATTTACTAATAAGAGAAATTAAGAATTTAACTATAAACTAATAAGAGAAGTCAACAATTTAATTATCAAAATTTAGATTCTCTAAGGGATTTAAAGAATCAAACCAAGTCTAGAAATAATATTAAAAATTTTAAAATCAAGATTCTAAGTAATAAAATTGATATTTAATTAATTCTAATAATGTTATTTCGTACTTTTAATTTTAAGATAATATTATGATAATCTTTACAAGATAAATTTAAAATAAAAGATAAGTTTAAGATCTTTCATTCCTAGGTTGGAAAAACACATGTTAATATTTTAATGTAATTAATAATACAATAAATTTTATTAAAACTTATATAACTAACTTGCCATACCCTAAGCTACGATGTGTTAATGTAATTGTATTTATATGTTAAAATTAATTATAAATACATGTGTTAATATATTTATTAATATTTTAATTTATGAGGTTATTTTACCTTAAAATATATATGAAATAATGCCCTTTTATTTTATTTATACATTAAAGTTAAAGGAAATCTAATATAATTTTTTTATAATAGATAAATTTTAAATAAAAGATAAGATAAGATAATATATTTGATTAAATTATATATATTTTAAATATAAAACTTACAAAGATGATAGCATACAAATTATTATATATTTTTAAAAATTATATTTTCTTATATCATTACTTTAGCAATACATGTATTATATGATAAACCTTTACGTGCAACGTACGTGCACTCTTGCTAGTATATACCAAAATGGGTGGACGGCTCTCAAGTTTTCCCTATCCAATGCTTAATTTTCCTAATTTTCAAATTTTCAAATATAAAACAATATTTTCTAGCCATTCAAATTTTATTTTGGGAAAATTACAGTTACCTCCCTTGAGGTATGTGTTAATAACATATACCCCCCCTTCCCTGTTATGAAACACCAATTTACCCCCAACTAGAAAACGTCAGTCTGAGATAATAACGTTTGATTACCGTTTTACAGAAATACCCTTATTTATGTAGCAGTATTATACTGGTGATCAGAGGGCTTAATTATTCCCATATAACACGTGGCATCATCTTAGGATGTATGTACGAGACTTTAAATATTCTCAAATATACTGAATTATTGCTAAAGCAATTACCTGTCGCCTTTTCGCTTTACGCATGCCAGCAGTCATAACGTTTGTACGCTGATTTGATTTGAAAAATGACTTTTGGAATGTGTTAGAGATATCTGACCGTCCTTATCACCTGAAAAGGGTAAAGCTTCTCCAAGAAGCTACCTCTGGAAATGGTTCATTATACTGAACCGCTCCACGTGTCCAAAATCTAAAGGTATTGGTTAACTTCTAGGCTAACTACCTTCAAAACGATCGAAGTATTAATGATTTTAACTTTTGACAAGACAAATCATGATTCCTTTTGAAGGACAGTGGTAGGAGTATACTACTCCTAATGAACGCTTCAAATATATATATATATATATATATTTCTAAACCAAGACCAGAAGTCATACTTTCTCATTCTCTAGAAGAGACTTCGAGTGATCTTAATACTTTATTATATAATTCAAAAGAAATCCTTTGAGAAGAAGCATTCGAAGGCACACTTTAAACCTTCTAACTTAAAATTTGTATTTGGATCATGTCCATTGACTTCGGAAGACTATCTATTATAATCTTTCTTGTAGGAACTACGTAGGAGACATTTGTCCTTCTGATTTGTTCAAATCACAGGCCAACCACCTCAAGATGGTGAATTCGAAGGTTAACCACCTTGAGATGGTCAAATCGTCAAAGGTTAGTCACCCTTAAAGACTAAATGTTAAATAGACTTGTATTCGGTTGAACTTCAGAGAAATCCTTATTAAAGGGATTCCTGAAGTATACATTTTTTTTCATCCCGAAGTAACACTTCCGGATGATGATTTCACTGACTTTGAAGTATATTTACAAAGGAGTACTTAGAAGTCATATTATTACCTCTCCATAAGTCACCTTCGAGTGATAAATATGGAATTACACTTTTCATTCACTAAGTTTGAAGTACCCTCACTAAGGAGTACTTTGAAGCCATGTTATTCCCTCTATACGTTACCCTCGAATAGCAATTATGGATTCAAATTCATTGATCTTAAATATCTTTACAAAGGAATACTTTGAAGTCATATTTTTTCCTCTTCATATGTTGCCTTCGAATGATAGTTATGAATTTGCAAGACTAAATTATACACTTTACTTAAGAGTACTTCGGTGGAAAAAAACAGGTTGTTACCCTTGAAGGCACTCTTAAATACATTCAAACTACAAAGTAGAGTTCGAAATCACTCTTATTTATCTTTAGGAGTTGACTTCAAATGACATTTCATATTATATATGCCTACTTCGAATAAAATCCTCAGGGATGATACTTTGGAGGCATTTCTTCATTCCCCAGAAGTTATCTCTGAATGAGATATTTGTACTTCGGGTTCTCTTTTAAAGAAGTTGTAGAATGACATATGTACTTCTGATTTCATTAAGTCAAAGGCACTCGAGTTGGTCGCGTAAACTCTAAACTTCAAAAGAGCATAGATAACTTCCTTACAGGGATTATTGATCAAGAAAATGAGTTGCCTGCTGAGAAATCTAACTCTGAAATCTCTATATGGGTAATTCGAGAATACACTGATCACCTTGTGATGTATGGTTATTCTAACATCCTTCGAAGGTAAATAGCCGCCAAAAGGGATTCCTTTGTGATAAACGAAGTCTAGAAGATGATGTGACATTCAATAAGCTCCTTTACTTCAAATGATTGGAATGAATTCCTGGCAGCACGTGATAAAACCTTAGCTACTTATAATATCTGTTGTAACTTATCTAGAGGGGGCTGTGTCTTATCTGGAATGACAGCAAGAATGGAAACGTTGCTTTTAGATCTCTATGCATGCTACACGTGTCATTTAGTCTGTGTTCTTCTAGATCTAAAGCAACTTATCACAGAGCAAGTTTGTAGATTCGAAGTGACTCATCTCTCTTTTTGGAAAAAACTTAGGCGTGTTGAAATTCACGTGGCATTCGAGATATGTTCTGATGCATGAGGATATTTACAAACATCTCTCTCGACACTTGGTTGAATCACATCTGTCATAATTTGATAGGCTAAATTCCCTATAAATTGCAGAACATATTCTCCATTACAGACACTCTAAATTTATTTAAAAGTTACGTCTTTGAGAAGATTAAGAGGTAGAAGACAACAATGAGTAAAGACACTGAAAGAGAAAGGGGATAGTCAGCTATATACTGTATTTCTCAATACATGATATAGACTTCGGGTCCTTCGAACATTGAGATTTTCTTGCTCTGAGATATGCATTCAAACTGACTTACAGTTATTTCAACATTCTTCCCCTTTGTCTCTGCTTTTTGTCTTATTTACAGGTCACATTTGTGAAGAAACACTCTTGATAGAATGGCTGTGTAACAGTTTAGACTATCATATGACAGACTCCCTGAACTTATTTCTCTAGAGGGTTGTTGTATTGGCTTTTTTATATTATTCAATAAAGTTCTTTTGATATATTGAGTCTTTTACAAATCCCGCATCAACATTATGGTGACTCCACTGGGGAGTTTGTAGTCGTTTCTTACAAAGCCGTACCTTTCTACTACTGTTTTTGCCTTATCTGTTGTTATTTTACCCTACTTTTTATCCATGGATCCGTCTGCTTCCAATACTGTTCCCATCATTGAGGAAATTCCAAAACGAAATACTCCTGAAGAGCCTTTTCCTTCTGAAGATTCTAGTGAGGTGGCTAGATCTCTTAGAGCCACTATCCAAGTATTGCAAGCTCAGTTAGATGCCCTTGCTAACAAGCTTGATTCTACCTCTCCACCAAATCCTATTTCCAAAACTTCTCCTACCGCAAACTTTCCTTCATACATACCTTCGAGTACTTCCAAGATAGACTTCGTTACTATTGCCGATGTACAAGCCCTTCTTCAAAAATCTCAATCGAAGGATACTGACTAGATTGGGAGCGATTTTTGTCCTTCGTATCCGGAGGCGCTTCTCAATAAGCCGTATCCTAAGGATTATGAAGCTTCAATTTTTCCTCAGCTTTTAGGGCAAAATGGGAATGTTAGAGAGCATGTGAGTTGTTTCATAGAGGCTCTGGGGGCTTATGGTGGTGACAAAGATCTTCGCCTTCGTGAATTCTCGTAGTCGCTTTTTGGGCGAGCTTATACTTGGTACAGTAGATTGGAGCCTGGTTCTGTTCATTCCTGGGAGTAAATGGTAGATTTGTTTCATCATAAGTTCTTTATTACTAAAGAGAAGCTCACTATCATTGATCTCAGTCGTGAAAGACAAAAGCCAGATGAGGACTTGGTAGCCTATGTCAAACGCTTCAGGGATCTCGTGATCACTTGCACTGAAGCAGCCACAGAAGAGAAGTTTTTCCGAATTTGCATTAACGGTATGCTTCTTCTTTATCGTGTATATCTAGAAAACCACGAGATCAAAAACTTTACCAAGATCTATGAGTATACCAAGAGAACGAATGCTTCTATTCCTACTCCTGAGAAGAAGATAGAGAGAAAGTGTGCTCTTATTGTTACTACTGATAAAGAAGAGGAACCGGCTTCGAAGAGGAAAGGCAGACCCAGTAACAATACTGGCAATCGAGAAAAGCAAGTGCCACCTCCTGAAGTAACTTGCTCTCCTGCTCAGCTGGATGCTTTGTTGCAAGCATGGATTAAGGATGATCACATCTCGCTGACACTTGTTGAACAAGAGCCTTCAGAAGCGGATAAGAAGTCTCCTAGGTATTGCAAGTTTGATCGTAATACCCGACATTCCACTTTCGACTGCTGGGATTTGAGAAGATATTCCACGCCAGGTTGGCTGCTGGAGACATCGATATCCTGGAGGCTAAGGTACATACTGATCCTCTTCCATAGCATCAAGGGAAGGGAAAGGAAGCCGCACGTATGTTTGCCGTGCATG
The DNA here is from genome assembly GCA_031762675.1 of Pachysandra terminalis. NCBI lineage: Eukaryota > Viridiplantae > Streptophyta > Magnoliopsida > Buxales > Buxaceae > Pachysandra > Pachysandra terminalis. The sequence goes on from JAUPMG010269600.1 coordinate 7,801, forward strand.
CGAGATGTGAACCTGGGCCTATGTCTAGTGAAGTCGCGCGGGTTACCACAAGATTTCAGATGTTCTTTGAGGACATACACTTCAACCCAGAGATGAGGAATGAGGCTACTTGTTCCTTGCTAGCTATCATTGAAAAGCATCACTACGAGTGTTACAGCCAAGAAGCCTCTATATATTATCCTCCTAGACTTAGCAAGACTGCTATTAACTTTACAGATGAAGATATGATGGCCTCTTTTGAGGATCATAACAAGCCACTCTACGTAAATGCTACTTTGCAGGATGTAGAAGTTAGAAGAGCATTGGTTGACAATGGTTCTGCTGTCAACCTTATACCTCTCAAAATATTGGAAGCCATTGGAGTTTCAAAGGAATGCATTGTCTCTACTCAGATCCGGATTATAGGTTTTGACACTTAGTGGCAACAGATAATGGGGTAAGTCACTCTGAATGTACGAGTTGGACCCTTCAAATTCCTTGTCTTATGTCATGTCATTGACAATAGAGCAGCTTTCCACGTATTGTTGGGACGACCATGGATACATCGTGCGAGGACAGTACCTTCTTCATACCATTAGTGCCTTAAAAGGTATTTGGAATGGAAAAGTCGTTAGAGTGGCAGCAGATCCTTTTTCCTTCGATGAATCAGAAACTCACTTCGCAGAATCAGCGCATTATGATGGCTTTGCTCCAGAAGGAGAATGCCGTGTTGCTAAACCACAAGGGACTCCTTTACCTTTGTGGTCTACATTTGAAACCAGTAGTCCTTTAACACCATCTTCAGCACCATTTTCAGTACCATTATCTTCAGCACCATCTTCAGCACCATTTTTAGCACCATCATCTTCAGCACCACTGATACCTACCGAAGACCAACGGCCTCGAAGGTCTGATGCGTAAGGACAGATCTTCTTGATGGAAGATCCATTTACAGATTGTGACAGCCATAGGGGGCTCCATCCACTGACATCCTGCAGTGTCCCCTAAGGTGGAATTGCCGGTGGCTCCCGAATCCAAACTTGAACAAGGTCTTGAACACCTACAGGATGGTGTTAAGGCTGTTCAAGAAGAATTGTCTATAGTAGATCTCGGAGATGATCTGAGTTGTAAAAAACTTGTACAGATCTCCTCTCATCTCAGTCCAGAGCAGAGACAAGCCTTCATAGCATTACTGTCTTTGTATAATGATGTTTTTGCTTGGAGCTATGAAGACATGCCCGGTCTTGATTTTGAGCTTGTAACTCATAGGCTACATCTCTCTCCTGAAGTACACCCTATCAAGCAGGCAGCAAGAACCTTCAGGCTGGACATTGAGTTACAAATCAAGGCTGAGATTGAGAAGTTATTACAAGAAGGCTTCATCAAACCTCTTCAACATCGCTCATAGCTTGCTAATGTTGTCTTTGTAAGAAAGAAAAATGGACAAATTAGATGTTGTGTAGATTTTAGAGATTTGAATAAAGCCTGTCCTAAGGATGATTTTCCTTTGCCCAAAATGGATATCCGTATTGATGCTGCTGCAAGGAATGAGATGTTCTCATTCATGGATGGTTTTGCAGGCTATAACCAAATCCATATGGTCCCAAGGGATGCTGAAAAATTGCTTTCAGAACCCTTTTGGATAAATTCTATTATACAGTCATGCCTTTTGGTCTCAAGAATGCCGGCGCTACTTACCAAAGGGCTATGACTACTATTTTCCATGATATGCTTCATGGGGAAGTTGGGGATTGTGTGGATGACGTGGTTATTAAATCAGCAAAACAACAAGACCATCTCACTATATTGGAAAAGGTATTTCAAAGATGCCGGATGTATAAACTCAAGATGAATTCTGCGAAGTGCGCATTCGGAGTTTCATCTAGAAAGTTTCTTGGGTTTATAGTCCACAGACATGGCATTGATCTTGACCCCCACGAAGGCTAAGGCTGTAATTGATTTAGCCTCTCCAAAAACTCAGAAGGAGTTGAAATCGTTTCTTGGACGTGTCTTTTACATTCGGAGGTTTATTCCTGGTCTTTCAGCATATCTTGTTCCACTTATGCCTTTACTGAAGAAGAATGCTCTTTTCACATGGAAGGAAGAGCATCAGCAAGCCTTCGCAGCAATCGAGCAAGTACTTGCTTATCCTCATACCATGATGGCTCCCATTCGAGGGAAACCCCTTCGATTGTATCTTGCTATCACGGATCAAGCCATAGGTGGCTTACTTGCTCAAGAGGATGGAGAAGGCTTGGAAAGGCCTATCTACTATGTCAGTAGACTTCTACATGGGGCTAAGACCAAATATTCCAGAATAGATAAATCCCGTCTAGCCTTAGTACATATGGTGAACAAGCTGAAGCATTACATGCATTCACATTCCATCCATTTGGTCACTCGGAATGATCCTGTTAAGTATCTTTTATCTCAACCTATTCTTTTTGGAAAGCATATCAATTGGCTACTGCAGTTAGCTCAATTTGAAATTATATGCGAAACTCCCAAAGCTATCAAAGGACAAGCTGTTACTGATCTATTGGCAGCCTTCTCCATTCACAAAGTGGAAGATGACATTATAAATGAGGTATCTGTGGCTTCAGAGGAAGACTGGCAGATGAAATTTGATGGGTCATCTAACTCACAGGGTGGTGGAGCAGGGATTGAACTGGTTTCTCCAATTGGTCAACAGTTTTCCTTTTCTTTCAAGCTTGACTTTCCTTGCACCAACAATAAAGCTGAATATGAATTCTTGCTGATTGGTCTCACATTGGCTCATCAGATGAAGATACAAAACCTTCACATATGTGGTGATTCCTGCTTAGTTGTTTCTCAGATAAATGAAGAATTCGCAGTTAAAGAACTTGATTTGGTTCCTTATAGGACAGCTACACAAGCTCTCCTTCAGAGGTTTACAAACTATTCTTTAGCTTATGCAATGAGAAGCAAGAACAAGCATGGTGATGCTTAAGCCAATTTAGGAAGTAAACTTCATATGGAGCTTGATACAACCACTTTGGAAGTTATTCGAAGGCCTACTCCTTCTACTCAGCTTCCTCAAGAAGATGAAGAATGCATTTCAGAATTAGATTGGAGATATCAGATTGTCCGTGACTTAGACAATCTTCTTTATCAGACTCCAGTTACTCCTCTCAAAATATTAATGAATTTTGCCAAGCAAGGCAAAGTTCTTTATTATAAGGGGACTGGTGGAGCGTTGTTTAGATGTCTTGGACCCAAGGAAGCAATGGAGAGATTGCAGGCCATGCACCAAGATACACGTGGGCTTCTGGATTCTATTCCTTTGTATAGCCGGCTTCAGAGGTCAGGAATATATTGGCCTTCTATGGCACTTGAAGTTGCAAAGTTACAAATTTCTTGTACAAAATGTCAAGAACCATCGGATGCTGCAGAATCATTTCCTGTTTATGAACAGACTGATTGGAGAGAACTATATATCAGATACCTTCAAGATGGGATCCTACCTCAAGATAGATTTGAAGCAAATCAGCTCAAAGGTTATCACATTCTATATGGAACAAGGAGAACTCTACCGAAAGAGCTTCAATGATACTCCTTTACATTGTCTTGGCACTAGGGAAACTTCCATTGTCCTTCGAGAGGTCCATGGTGGTACATGTGGAGCCCATCAAGGAAAAAGAAAGCTGTATAAACAATTACAAGACTTGGGGTATTATTGGCCTACAATGGAGGCAGATACAACTGATTTTGTGAAGAAATGTGTGAGGTACCAATTCCAGGATAACATTCCCAGTAAACCTTCTTTGGAAATGAAGTCAATTATTGCTCCATGGCCCTTTCATACTTGGGGTCTGGATCTAATTGGACCTCTTAATCCTAGAAGTAGGAGAGGACATTCTTGGGTTTTGGTAGCCACAGAATACTTCACTAAATGGGTTGAAGCCATTCCACTTAGAAGGGCTAATGGAGCTTCCATAGCTCAGTTTATTAAGGATAGCATCATCCTTCAATTCGGTGTCCCTTGAAGGATCATTACAGATAATGGGACTTCCTTTCTAAACAGAACAGTTAGAGAGCTGACAACCTTCAATCGAATTCTTCATCATAAGTTTTCTCCTTATTATCCTCAAGGAAATCCTCAAGCTGAGGCTACTAACAAGACTTTGATCAAAATTCTTGGCAAAATGGTATATGATCAGCCTTCGAGATGGAATGAATCCCTACCTCAAGCCTTGTGGGCATATAGGGTAAGAAAACATCGAGCTACGAATGCAAATCCTTTCTCTCTTGTGTTTGGGGCAGAAGCCTTTCTTCCAGTTGAACTACAAGTTGATTCATCTAGAATTTTACATGCAAGCAGGGTGGATTGGTTTAGAGACTTTGCTCTTATACGTGCTCAAGAGTTAGATAATTTAGATGAGAAAAGGCAAAAGGCTTTGGAAAATAACTTGCATTATCATCAAATTATAACTAGGCCTATAATAAGCTAGTCACACCCCGAAGTTTTCAAGTTGGTGAGTTAGTCTTACGAGCAACATGGCATGCACGAAGTAATGCTATTAAGCCTAAATTTGCTCCTAAGTGGGAAGGACCATTTGAAGTGATTTTTGCTCAAGCCTTCGGATATTATAAGATCATACCATTGGAAGAAAATGTAAATGAGGAACTTGTAAACGAGAAATGGTTGAGAAAATACTTTTATTGAGTATATGAATGAATTGTCTTTACAAAAGAATTCTATTTCATACATCAGAATCAAAGACTTCTATCCTATACAAAGAATTCTATCTTTACAAGAGAATTCTATACATTAGAAGTACATTACAAAGGAAAAGAAAAATAAAATTACTGTCCTCCGGTGAGCTGAGATTCAGTGATGCCTTCAAAGGCTCCTTCAAGCAGTCCTAGCCTTGAAGTCCCTGGAACTGGCATACTTGCCTTCATAAGGGCAGTCTGTGCTTCCATAAGCTTTGCTTGTTCTTTGGCCAAGACACGAGTTGCTTCCTTTTTATCTTGCTAGAATTGTATCATCAAATCATCAGCATCCTTCTTCATTTTATCAAGATGGGCAATTTCTGATGCCAGTTCCCCTATATCTGATTCACATTTTTCAAAACATTTATGCAGCTTTCTCACCTCCTCACTCTCCGCTAAAACAATAGCTTCAAGTTCCTTCACCTTGCTACACTTCTGTACTTTTGTCCTTAGTTGCTCCAGCCAATTCTCCAACCAATCTAGTTGAAAACCCATGGTCTTCAGACATGCCACCATCCTCATTCAATTGTCCAAATCTTAAGTGGAAAGATCTGTAAGACTTTGACGGCTCATTATCTCCAGCAGCCTACACAGCTCCTTATATCCAAAATCTCTAAACTTCTGCATGGGAAGCACACTCGCTGGCAGTAACTCCCCATATTTCTCCCTGATCAAGTCCATCCAGTAAAGTCTCTTCACTCCAGCAGGATCACTGGTGGACAAACTTGGTTCAGGGGACAATTCCCTCATCTTCTGGATAGCTGGTATACCAAAGGAGCCTCTCTTGCGCTTGACACCAGAAGCGGTTGCAACCTCAGGAGTTGTAGTAGCAGCTTCAGTTAATAGAGGAACTCTTGTGGATGCTGGGATGACCGGAGTAGGAGCTGGAAAAGGTGGCATTGACGGCTCTGCTTGTGGAGGAACGACTTTAGTTGCAACACCCATCCTCACAGGATCAACAACAGGAATGGTGGATTCTGGAACTGGCACAGCAGGAACAGGAGGGACCACTTCGGTCTGTACAGTTGTGGCCTCCTCAGGAATGGATGGAGGTGCTAATGGGACCTCATTCTCTTTATTCTAGGCAGCGACTTCGGCTTGTACCGGAGGAACTGCTCCCATGGCACTCCCTGTTCCTTCTCTAATATTCTAAGGAACAGGGGAAGTAATCTCATCCTCATCCTGCTAAAAGAACAATCATGTTAAGTGATATTCTACATCATACGAAGTAACATCAAAAAAGAAAAACAATATTTACATCAGAAATGGGGTAAACAATGGTTAAAGGAACAACTGCGAAGACCTCTTTGGTTGCCCTCGGAGCTTCTTGCCTCTCTTCCCATCTGACAGTAGCACTGCCAGAAGTTATGACAGTCGCAACTGGAACCTTCGCCACACTTGGAATTGCAGTAGGAGGATCCTTTGTGACATTCGGAATCTCTCATTGCTGCTATGAGAGCCTTGCCATGATCCTTCGGTGGCAAGGTAGGAGGAGCAGCTCCAAACTCCTGAGTCTTTACAATTTCTTCCTTTGCTGCTGGATGAGCTACAGAAAGCACACAAAAGTTAGTCAAAGGAAAAGCAACAATATTGATAAAATGCATAATGAAAGTGAACTTACCAGAGGAAGAACCCTCATAGAATGGAGGAGGCATTCTACTTGTGTGACCAGCAGGAACACCTCCTCGAGGGAAAGGAGGTGGAATCCTACTGGTATGAGCCTCCGAAGCTGCTACTTGAGGCTTTTCAGTGAGTGGTTCAATCGAAGTATCGCTTACTTCGATACCCTCACCCTGCCTTCCAGCTCTTTCCTATTGAAATGATATGAACACATCCGTCAAAGCTAATAACAGAAGTAGAAAAAAGAAAAAAGAACTAACAGTTCTTTATTACCTTTAAAGTCCGAGTAGCAGTAGATTTTACCCTTTTGGGGTGTCCTTGCAAGCCACTAGGACCCTCCTTCAAAGGCATTGCTTCCTTCGGCATCACGGGATCCTGAGAAATGCTGGGCTCCCCTGAAGGCAGGGAAGTTGAAGAAACCCTTTGAGAGGTGCGAACTCTCACACTTCTCCTCCTCCTATGAATAAGAAGTTCCCCTAAGGTAACCTCATCCTCTCCCTCTTCTTGCCCTTCAGGCAAGGTCCCTAGGACTTCTGCTTCTTCTTTTACTTGCTCCCCAAGAAAATTAGCAGGAACTTCTCCTTCAGGCAGTGCTCGGGCTATATTAGAAGCTTCGGCTCTTTGTACTTCCTCCCCTTCACGGTAGTCGATGATCAGTAGATGACCAGGGACTCTGTGATTAATGGGATGCCCTATGCCTTCCGAGATCGGGTGATTCCTGTCAACCTTCTTCACCCTATGCTCATTGGGTCCCCCCATAGTCTGAGATGCTCTTCATGGCCATGTCCCTCCGAAAATTGTCCAGTCGCTTCAAGGCCAGCTTCCAGTACTCCGCCCACCAGAGGGACCCTCTCCCATTTCTTTCAATGGGGGCGGGTTCAGCAGACCATGTTGGCGGGAAGCCTTGGTAGCCATATGTGAGATCGAATCTCCGCCCCACCCTCGCCATCGCCAACTCCGAAGTCTTGATGGTGACAATATTGTGTTCTGGGGCAGTCTGATCCATCCCAAATTGACGGAGTACTTTGTGGGAATTGTAGACTGGGTAGGCACTCCCAAACCCTCTGGCCATAATAGACAAGTAATAAGAGTGTATTGTCACTAGGAGCGCTCTGTCCTTCGGCTTCAGCATATGCCAGTCCGTGGCCTTCCATGGGTAATCCCCTCCAACATGGTGCCTTGTGGCTGCAACAGGCAGATTCCCCCTCGGCGATACAGCCGGAATTCAAACTCTCCCTCCACATCTAGCACGACATATAATCGCTCCTTCGAAGGATATATCCCTGACCATAGTAGAGGTAGAGGCGCTACATACATCCCAAGTGCGTCCAGCTTCTTGCTTACTATGCTGAAGTTCAGAGGACTGTATCTGATGTACCTCTCCCAAAGGAACAACTGCAAGAAGTTGGAGTCCACCGAAGTCTTAACCAAACTCTCTCCCCTTCTTCGAGCCATATCCTCGCACAGTAGATCTAAGTGCTCATACTGTGTTCCCAGGAACAAAGGCACCAAAGGGACCCAGATTCCCTTGGCAATCTTGACAAGTAGAGGGAATATCCACTCATTACTTTATCCACCGGATATCCCTCGAATACAAACCGCACCAGCCAGAAGGAGATGAAAGCCTCTAGATGGATGTAGATGTACTCGCCGAGTCCCCAGTAACGCTTGGCCGAGACGCTATTTTGGTTCTAGGATTCATCTTCATATCAGAAATAACGCAGCCATCCGTTAAGGGAGTATTTCGAACTAAGGCCTGTGCCTTTTTCCTTCAACTTCGACTTTTGTAGTGAAGCCTTCGCACTCTCCTTCAGTAGCTGAACATTCTAGGCTTGACCTTCTGATAGCGTGATATTCTTGAAGTTGATTTCTCCCATGGCTGGGAGCTGCTTGAGGACCACCACATCCTCTAAAGTCAATGTGATCTCCCTGAAGGCAGTCACAAAGACATGGTCCTCCAGATCCCACCGGAGGACAAATTCGTTCAATCCACTGTAATTTCTGTGGAATTCGCCCACAGAGATTTGGACCGCCTCCAATACTCCGGCAACATCCAATTTCTTCTAGTATTCTTTATTTTCCAAAATAACCTCCACCCACTCTGGCCATCCAGTGGGGAGATTAAAATGGGATATGAACCCAATCTCAGACAGGGGAAAATCTCCTCTCTCAGAAAGGAAGACAAGAGAAGCACCCAGGTGAGGGAATCCAACGTCTTGCCAGCTCTTCTTCTCGTATGGACTTAACATATCCTTTCCGATCTGCACAGCTCCTGAAGGCTCCTGACGTTGTACATGACTCCAAAATCTTGTAGTGGAAATCTCTAGCTTGGAATCCATCTTCTTGCTAGTTGAACCCTTCTTGGGAGCCATTGATCCTTGAAAAGCTTTGAAGGAAAGAAAATCAAGAAGGCGAGCAAGCAAAGAAAGCAAGAACTCAGAAGAAAATCTCAGAAAAACTCAAAGTTGCAGGGAGTTTTCTTCTTCAAGGGAACTGCTATTTACAGAGCAAAGGCGGTTTCTCGGGAGAAAATTCAAAAAATCGATTTTGGCGGTTCAGGAAACCCTAAAAGGTAATCATCAATCATTTAATGCGCCTTAGACGCATGCGATACGGAAGATCAAACGTATCACGTCGAGGAACGTGCAATGCGAATTATCCTAAGGTACGATATCGTGTTTCCTTTTTTAGCATAAGAAAACAGAGACCGGGGGGCTATTGGTGATCAGAGGGATTAATTAATCCCATATAACACATGGCATCATCTTAGGATGTATGTACGTGACTTTAAATATTCTCAAATACACTGAATTATTGCTAAAGCAATTACCTGCCGCATTTTCGCTTTACGCGTGCCAGCTGCATAACGGTTGTAAGCTGATTTGATTTTGAAAATGACTTTTGGAACGTGTCAGAGATATCTGACCGTCCTTATCACTTGAAAAAGGTAAAGCTTCTCCAAGAAGCTACCTCTGGAAACTGTTCATTACATTGAACCGCTCCACGTGTCCAAAATCTAAAGGTATTGGTTAACTTCTAAGCTAACTACCTTCGAAACGATCGAAGTATTAATGATTTTAACTTTTGACAAGACAAATTATGACTCCTTCCAAAGGACAGTGGTATGAGTATACTACTCCTAATGAACCCTTCAAATATATATATTTCTAAACCAAGACCCGAAGTCATACTTTCTCATTCTCTAGAAGAGACTTTGAGTGGTCTTATTACTTTATTATGTACATCGAAAGAAATCCTTTGAGAAGAAGCATTTGAAGGCACACTTTAAACCTTCTAACTTAAAAATCGTATTTGGATCATGTCCATAGACTTCGGAAGACAATCTATTATAATCTTTCTTGTAGGTACTACGAAGGAGACATCTGTTCTTCTGATTTGTTCAAATCACAGGCCAACCACCTCCAGATGGTGACTTCGAAAGTTAACCGCAGTGAGATGGTCAAATCGTCAAAGGCTAGTCACCCTTAAAGACTGAAGGTTAAATAGACTTGCATTCGGTTGAACTTCCGAGAAATCCTTATTAAAGGGATTCCTGAAGTATTCATTTTTTTCATCCCGAAGGAACACTTCCGGATGACGATTTCACTGACTTTGAAGTATATTTACAAATAAGTACTTAGAAGTCATATTATTACCTCTCCATAAGTCACATTCGAGTGACAAATATGGAATTACACTTTTCATTCACTAACTTTGAAGTACCCTCACGAAGGAGTACTTCGAAGTCATATTATTCCCTCCATACGTTACCCTCGAGTAACAATTATGGATTCAAATTCATTGATCTTAAAATATCTTTACAAAGGAATACTTTGAAGTCATATTTTTGCTTCTTCATATGTTGCCTTCGAGTGACGGTTATGAATTTGCAAGACTAAATTATACACTTTACTTAAGAGTACTTCGGTGGACAAAAATAGGTTGTTACCTTTGAAGGCACTCTTCAATACATTCAAAGTTCAAAGTAGAGTTCGAAGTCACTCTTATTTATCTTTAGGAGTTGACTTCGAATGACATTTCATATTATATATGCCTACTTCGAATAAAATCCTAAGGGATAATACTTCGGAGGCATATCTTCATTCCCCAGAAGTTATCTCTGAATGAGATATTTGTACTTCGGGGTCTCTTTTAAAGAAGTTGTAGAATGACATATGTACTTCTGATTTCATTAAGTCAAAGGCACTCGAGTTGGTTGCTTAAACTCTAAACTTCAAAAGGACCTAGATAACTTCCTTACATGGACTATTGATCATGAAAACGAGTTGCTTGCTGAGAAATCTAATTCTGAAATCTCTATATGGGTAATTCAAGAATACACTGATCACCTTGTAATGTATGGTTATTCTAACGTCCTTCGAAGGCAGATAGCCACCGAAAGGGGTTCCTTCGTGATAAACGAAGTCTAGAAGAGGATGTGACATTCAATAAACTCATTTACTTCAAATGATTGGAATGAATTCCTAGCAACACGTGATAAAACCTCAGCTACTTGTAATATCTGTTGTAACTTTTCTAAATGGGGTTTTGTCTTCTCTGGAATGGCGGTAAGAATGGAAACGTTGCTTTTAGATTTTTATGCATGCTACCCGTGTCATTGAATCTGTGTTCTTCTAGATCTAAAGCAACATATCACAGAGCAAGTTTGTAGATTCAAAGTGATTCATCTCTCTTTCTGGAAATAACTTAGGCGTGTTGAAATACATGTGGCATTTGAGATTTGTTCTGATGCATTGGGATATTTATGAACATCTCTCTAGTTACTTGGTTGAATCACATCTGTCTTAATTTGATAGGCTAAATTCCTTATAAATAGCAGAACATATTCTCCATTAAAGACACTCTGAATTTATTTAAAAGTTACGTCTCTGAGAAGGTTAAGAGGTAGAAGACAACAATGAGTAAAGACACCGAAAGAAAAAGGGGATAGTCAGTCATATACTGTATTTCTCAATACATGATATAGATTTCGGGTCCTTCGAACACTGAGGTTTTCTTGCTCTGAGATATGCATTCAAACTGACTTATAGTTATTTCAACATTCTTCCCCTTTGTTCTGCTGTTTGTCTTATTTACATGTTACGTTTGTGAAGAAACGCTCTTGATAGAACGACTATGCAACTGTAGACACCCCAATTTGCACCAATGTGCAGTTTTCTGTTTTGCAGCTCCTGGAAAGCTCAATTTGAGACTTGGCACTCCAAAATCACCTCTAATCCCCACCTTTTCTTACTTGTGCAAAATCTCTCAAAAAGCCCAGAAACCCATCAAAATGACCAAAATACCCCTGATGACCCCACTTTCTCTATTCTTCATCCGTAATCAAATTATAATCTCAAAT
>JAUPMG010269610.1:2710-19498 GCA_031762675.1 Pachysandra terminalis
ATCATATATGTGTGAGCATGATAAATTGTGTTAATGGGAATCAATATATATATATATATATATGAGCTGGATGGTGACTACCTAGTTGGGATGGCTGTGTTGTATTGTAGCACCTATGTGTGTAGCCAGTGAGAGGTACTGATATGTGCCTAGTATTGTGATTGTCCATGTGTGATAGTGTGTTTGACCCAATTTGAGAGGTTGGCCTTGTTTTGGGACCTCAATAGACTTGTGGCCTGTGATAGGTTGAGGAGTGAGCTTCGTGCAAGGACTCTAAGATATCACTATGTGTACTACTGTTGGCATGTCGTATGTTGGTGATGCTCCATTGGGGAAGTTATGTGCTATGGCTGTGATGCCTCGGATTCATCCAGTGATCAAAATATTCGTTCGGGGATTGTGCCTGATGGTTTGTGAGCCTCTAAAACTGCGGTATGTATGCAGAATATCTTATTTTTGTCAATAGTCCTATATAGGGTGATGGTTCGCGAAGAAATCTTGTGGCAATGTAAGGTTGATCTAGAGTAAGCATATATCATGCGAGTACTAGACAACATGCATATCATTTTCTTGTGTATGAATTTGTGTGATTGTCTTGTGTGTGAGGCACATGACTTGCATGTTATTATATCAACATTCTGCATCATATAATTGATTAGTTGAGAGGACTTGCATGTATTGACCCTATGATTTTGGGAGAAAACTGCATTTTGTGGTTTGTACTTATGTATTGCGCGCGCACACACACACAGATATATATATATGAAACATTCTCCATTATTTCTAGTTGCTATATTATTTCATGCAGCTTGTGTTTGTGAGTAAATACCCTGATTTTGAAGGGCTTACTTGTCACGTCCCGATCCTAGGGTATACCACTCAAGGGTCCCCGCTAGAATCTGGTGATGCAATTCTCACCCCCTTCACAGGAGGTGGCAAACAAGTGAATAACAAGAGTAAAAAATCAATCTAAATTATAGATATACATTATCAAGATCTCTACTAACCAAGTTCACAATGCTAAAGCTTCTACTCAGGCTCGCCAGTAATCTATCAGTGGCAAACAAGTGAATAACAAGAGTAAAAAATCAATCTAAATTATAGATATACATTATCAAGATCTCTACTAACCAAGTTCACAATGCTAAAGCTTCTACTCAGGCTCGCCAGTAATCTATCAGAGTAAGTAGCATAACCTGAAAAACATATATCAATGAGGATGAGCTATAATGCTCACGAGTAAACCCACGATAGCCGGGTATTTACTCAGAAACACAAGCCAATAAATAAATATGAGATACCTTATAGGTGAATTATCATGATCGAGATTTGATCCTTACAACTTATGCATTTATATGGTTAACTTCTATGAAGTTCTATTCATAACATGTTTATTATCCAACACTAATCATCTGAACAGCTCTAATCTCATTACCAGATTAATCTCTGTCTTAACCACCATATAATACTACAACATCCTCTACATAATTTACTTCTAAAGATCTACTGGATACACTACTAGTCACATTTTCTAAGTGATTTATGAGAAGTTCGTACATTGGTACCTGACATTCATTTATTTAAGATCTTAGCCTTCTGGTGATTCAATTCATGATGTTACTATAAGTTGTAGTTCTCTTATATACAGTTCAATCTTCTTATCTATATAATATCGTCCGCAGTGTTTACATGATGCTAATCTTATCAATTACATTGCTCAGTTCTTCCCTTTACCTGTTCTCACATAATATCTACATAATCTATTACTTAGCATCTGCGAATGTATTTCTTAACATATTCTAAGTTCTACATTTAACAACTATTAGTTACAACCTTTAATATTCACTAAATACCATATCGTTCAGACACATCAGCTCAATCAGCACACTATGTAGTTCTCTTATCCATCCTCACTAGGTTTGGTAACATGCATGTTAGTCCATTCACATCTACATAATTATATGATACAGTATGCTCCATGCTCATTCTCAAGAGAGTAAAGTCTCCCTTTTTCAATAATCCCAATTCAATCACATACACATGATATGCATGCTACTGATACTATAGCCACTGTATGTTCATGCTTGATCCCCACTGAGGCCACATGCATCACACAGAACATCATGTACCAATTCTGGTTAAGGCACTCTAAGTGGATTCAGTGTGTACAACACAGTTTTGGGGTTTCTCAACCAATAGGAAGTCAAGTCCCACAATTATTTTTGATCGTGGGACAAACTCGGGGCACCACATTGGACCTCTTTGGTCCTCATCCCCACTTTGCCTCTCTGTGCATTCTTATGATTACCCTTATCCATTCTAACTCTTTCTAGAGTTAAGTCACCATTGGTCATCCCGACCGCGAAGTCAATATGCAATGCAGTAGTATTGTGATTCAATTAGATTTAACTAATGCAATAAATAGAAAGCATTCCATTACAAAAACATCTACAACCATTCAGTTCATCTTATGTCATGGATTCACACTTCCATGCTCAACGTATTTGGAATCACGCAAAAGTTCCTCTTCACACATACCATGTTATCCATATGAAATAGACAAATATATGTAAGCACTTTTAAGGCCTTACATCATCGCACTACTATGTCTCATGTGTATCGTAAAGCATAGACATCAATCACATTCACTTTTAGTTTATCCCATTATTATAGATACTAGACATCACAATTCTAGTGATTCAGAACAGTTGAGGTTATTACTTACATGACCTCCCATTACCATACCTTATGTTTATTCACAAGCATGCATACTCTTTCTCTTTTCATTATGTACAGTTAACACCACATAACTATTAGGTGAGCACTCTCACCCACCCGCAAGTAATTACACAAACATTCTAATTGGTCTACACATAGCCTTGTAATTGGCTTACATTATTTTTCCTTTTAGTACTCACGTTCATTCACCATTACACCGTTTATGGTTCACAACTCTCTACTCAAATATAACTTGGAGACATTTGCAAGTCCCAACGCCTACACATCATATACATTTGCATTCTCATATATAGTCAACATCTACGTAATACTCATATTTGTACTCGTGTGTTACTAAATTCATTACATGCGTTATGTACATTCTTACTTACATACGTGGATCCGTTCAGTATGGGTTAGGCCTTAGCCTTTCCATCTTATCATTGTTCTCTTACTTATTTAGAAATTACATATACTACTTTTATCTCTCACTACTTGATTCTCCTCATTATCATAAGTTTATGATCATTCCTCAAGTTAACCAAATCCTTATGTATTATTAAGGTAAGTGGGACACCTAGATTCCCCATCTCGTTCCACAACTGTACTTAGGTCTCTATGGACCTTATACCCTTACCAATAAACCTCATACTATTCCCAATTGATCCCATATTATTCCTAAGGTTCTATATGAACCTCAAACTATCATACAAACCTCCCACCTTGTTAGGTGGTCCTATGAACACAATTAGGGCGCATTATAAGTGACACATCTCTCCCAACTCTCAACACCTTCATTGCATGGTCCACTAGTACTCTCTCAGGTATTACGGGCTCCAAACTCCCATAACAGGTCTAGTCGGCAGCTTGGTCGAAGGACTGGTCTTCCCCCTTGCCTTCCAAGCACTCATAGAAACACATCTCTCATCAGTGGAATCATCGGTGGTTTGGTCAATGGAGATGATCCACATCAGCCCTCAAAATCCCCCTGAAATCCTTCAACATTACCCCTTATCGGTGGCCTTGTCGGTGGACCGGTGGTTTGTCGACGGTGTCGGTGGGATGCGCTCTCCCCCTCTTTGATCAATCAACTATTCTGGTTGGTGGCCTCATTGTGGACCGATGGGGTCCCTCGACGGCCTCCCATAAGCATCAACATATCTCCATTGGTGAACTCAACGGTGTGCTGATGGGTCCATCAAACATTCCCTGTCGGTGACCTCGTCGGTATGCCGACGGGCACTTGTGCAACTTAAACAACTCCCTATCGGTGGCCTCGTCGGTATGCCTACAGGTCCATCCATAGACGGTGTTCGCGAAATCTTGGGTTTCCCAAACCCTTCCAACTCTAACCCTCTATCATTCCCCCATCCTGAATGGGTCAAAATTACACTAATAACATTCTAAAACATATTCTTGTGCATTCTAATCAATTTATGCATTAAATCAATATATTTACTTGTTCTAATTTAAGATTATGAACCCTAGATTGGGTTGTTGTTCAAATTCTAAACGTCCATGCTAGCGCCATACATGATGCTTAATTCAACATGCTACTTTTTCATTTCTCTACATTTAATGCCAAGCAATTATACATAAAAGACCGGTATTTGGGTTTTTTGCCCAAATACCCAAGATATTGAAAGTTTACTCGCCTCATGTTCGTGGAAGTTTAATCTTCCGTTGTCGCGTTCCCTTTGATTACTGATGCTCCAAGTCCTCTTCCTGGGCGTTTGATGATGAGCTTCCCTCTCCCAAGCTCTTGGGTCTCTCTCTCTCTCTCTCTCTCTCTCTCTCTCTCTCAAATCTTAGAACTTTAGGGTTCTAAAAAACATAATGTTCTATTTATAGTCTCCTAGTAAGCTAATGACCTATTTGGTTTGTGTTCAAATGGGTTTTCACTTAATTCGTGATTTAATCAACTCTCAATGTTTTAAAACTTAACTTTAAGTTTGGGTTTTGCTCATGAAATGTTCCACTCTTCTTTGCGAATTTTACTGGCTTAACCTTGTTAATTAATTAAATGACCAAAATACCCTTTTCTAAATTTTTGAAATTTTAAGGTTATTACATTACTCATGCGAGCTTTTAGCTTACGTATGTTGTTTAATATTTAAGGTTTTGGATGATTAATTGTAGTGTTAAGTGTAATAACCTGAAATAATTAGTGAAAATGATAATTGAAAACCTTAGGGTAAGATAGTAATTTGTTTAGATTGATAAGTGAATTTCACTTAGTAAATCTAGTTAGAGCATTTAGCGTCCTTAATCACACAAAGACACACTAGAGATCCCCAGACTATTAATTGATTAGTTTAAACTGATAGACTTAAGGGTAAAATAGTAATTTGGGAAATTTTAGCCTAATTTCACTAATTAATTAGGATTAGGAACAATTAAATTATTAATTTCGTAAGACACTATGATTTCCTTAAATCATTAAAACTGACTAGGCCAACCAGAATTAAATTAAGAAACAAAATAGGTCAAGTAACCCAATTCAGTAATTAAGTAAGAATTATAATGTTTTGCCGGTTTTAAATCTTTTGTTTAATCATGTTTACATTTTGAAAACTTGTGATGTTTCATTTCTTGGTTTTGATCGCTGATCGGTTTGGAGCTAACCATGCGATCATGTTCGTGATGATTGTTTGGTCCTAGTGCTTGATATGGTAGTTTGTCCTCTGTGTTTGAACTATATATATATATATTCAAATACACACAAACATGCAATCGTTGAGGAACTTGCACCCCGGACCAAATGAAAATAGAGGTTCAGATATGAACTTATAATATGTTATTGTAGAAGATGTGTTGATTACTTCTCTCTTGGTGATGAGATGATGATTCCTCCTCTAGTTCTCTTTCATCAAGGCTAAATGCTTCAACAACGATAGGGGTTCTCGTACGGATGGTTCTCTCCAATTTTGAAAATGAAAAAGCGATAATTAGCTTGGTTTAGCTTAGGTTAATTACCCCTGGCCTAACTCCTAGCCCTTGGATCATTGGTCTTATCCCAAGACAAGGTGTGATATGGTACAAGTGCATAGTATCAAAACTATGCATCTCATCCAATTAGAAAATATTTAAAGACTTAGAACACTAAGTCCTTAGAGAAATTTGAAATAAACCCCAATGAAGGGAAAATTAAAAAAACACTAGAAAAAGCTACAGGATCTTACAAAAGGCAGGGCTTAACACGAAGCAATTCACAAGTCATATAGTAGAGCAGGATGTAGTAATTGTATTACATTCATAGTGCGTAGCCATCATTAGAATCATGTGATTGTTGCACATTCATGGCATATCTCATTTTCATACCTTGCATTATTGTTATTATTATTATTATTATTATTATTATTATTATTATTATTATTATTATTATTGTTATTTTTAATTTGGTTTTTATGAGTATGATTCTTGTCTTTTTAAAATCAGATTACATACCTTATATTGATGCCATAATTCGGATTTTATAGGATTGTAGCATGGTAATTACTCACTAAGCCTCGCAAATTCATGCATTTTATGTTAAAAATTTCAGGTCAAGTTCATGAATATCTTTGTTGTTCGCGGATGCTGATATGATTGAGAGTGGACCGGATTTACTAGTTTTATCTATTTTCTACAATTAAAAGTTGTCTCATTGATGATAGACAATAATTGCTCAGGATTTATTGTTTGTTTTTATATCTTTCATTTATGGACCTTATGTAAGGATTATTGATTTAACTTTTATCATAGGCTTCCACATTGATCGTTTTCCAAGTATGGTTAAATATGTAATGTGAATGGTTTTTTAGACATGGCTATGTTCAGATCGACCAAATACAATGGTTGAGTTCAAAGGTCATACCTTTGGATTCATGTGCACTGCTAGATTATCGTGCCACGGGTTTGGGATATGACATAAGTATACCATTCATCCTAGTAGCATGAAGATGTATTAGGATTTGTGTAGGCATTTCTCATGGAAAGTCATGAGAAGGAGGTTACTCAATATGTTATGAGATGTTTGAATTGTCAACAACTAAAGGCAGGGCATGAAATACCTACGGGTATGTTGCAGCCTTTACTAATAGCCGAGTGGAAATGGGAGAACATGTCCATGGATTTTGTGTGGGTTTGACTAGGAATCAATTTGGTCACGATACTATCTTGGTGATTGTTGATCGATTGACGAAGGCATCTCTTTTTTTGGCCATTCGAATTTCAGCTTCCATGGACGAGTTATGTAGATTTTACATCAAGGAGATTGTCTGATGTACACCCGGTTACTATTGTGTCAAATAGGCACTCTAGATTCCCTTCTTGATTCTTGAACGATTACACAAAGTTATAGTACACACATTGGCTTTAGTATAACATTTCATCTGCAACAATAGTTTTTAGTCAAGAATTGGCATAGCACAGTTCGGGGCTTTGTATGGAAGACCTTGCAAATCACCAGTGTGCTAGGATGAGACTGGGGAGTCTTTTGTTATGAGTTTTGAGGTTGTTTGGGAAATAATACAGAATGTGAATATGTTCAGAAAGAGATTGAAGGTTTCCCAGAGTTATTACAAGTGTTATGCCGATACACATAGGAGGAAGCTTGAGCTTTTTGTCAGGGCCAATGTCTTCTTGAAAGTTTCTTTAATGTGTGGAATTATGAGATTCAGTAAGGAGGGAAAGATGGCTTCAAGGTTTATGGCACCGTTCGTGATATTGGCTAGAGTTGGGGCAATTGCTTACATATTATCTTTGCCACCTAAGATTGCTGGAGTGCATAATATGTTCCATATTTCTTTGCTACAAAAGTATGAGCCTAATCCATCTCATGTAATTGATTGGCACTCAGTGCAACTCAAGGAGGATGCTACATATATGGATATGTCTTTTTGTATTCTAGTCTAGAAGGAGAAAGTCTTATGTTCTAAGACTAATTCCTTTGGTGAAGGTACAATGGGGTCATCATGAGGAGAATGAGGGTTCTTGGAAGAGTGAGGATGAAATTAGACTCAAGTATCTGTCATTGTTCTCTTCCTTGGTGAGTTAAATGTTTGGGATCAAATTCTCACAAGGAAGGTTGATTGTAGGGACCCAGATCACTTTTGTACAAATGGCACACACTCACACTGTACATATGGCATATTTTATTAGCTTTTGTGATTTAATATATATTAATGAATTATATGATGATCTACCTGGTTTGATTTTGAAAGTTCAGATGAGATGTCGTAAAGAGGGGTGAATAGGCTTTAGAAACTTTTATATGGAGCTAATAGATCGTTTAAAACCTATGTCTTATGATATCATTGATTATCAAATATATCTATAATTAATCAACTAATAACTCATGTGATTAACGGAAAATCCTTGCATGCAGTATTTACCAATAATATAAGAAAGCAATCCACAATAGAGACACGATTTATAGTGGTTCAGCACTCCAGCCTACGTCCACTACTAAGGGCACTTCACATGGTCCCAAGGTATTCACTGGGTTGTTTTCAATCGGCTCACAACCAACCATTAAAACCGAGGTTTCATACGGAGAACCTCCAACTGTTACAATGAAGTTATTACCTTGGGTTCACTTCGAACCAGAATTTTTTAGGGTGGTTCAATTGCTACCAATCTACATCCACCATAAAAGTTTTCAATTAAAATTAAAAATAGGGAACTTGCTCAAAAATGGAAGTAATGGGAAGAGGCAGAGAACCCATTACCAGTAGTAGAGGCCAACAATTACTCGTGTAGTGCCGTTAGCAGCTCGTCTAGTGCCAATTCCAATGCAACAAGGCTAACAACAAGGTCAGGGTCAGCATGGCCTAGGACCGAGAGTGTCTTTCAACTACGGACGTCTAGGGCATATAAAGTGTTTTTGTCCTGCAACTCCTAGGGCGCAGCAGCAACAGCTGAGAGGAGGTGGTGTTTCACCTTTGCCGCCGTAAGGTCGTGTGTTCTCCTTCGTGCAGAGAGAGGATGATCAGCCGAGAGCAACTTTGGAAGGTACATTATTAGTCTTCCATTCTTGTGCATGTGTCTTGTTTGATTCCGGTGCTTCACATTCTTTTATTTCTTCTACTTTCATATTATCTTTGGGTATAGCTTGCAAGAAGCTAGTTATGGGTGTTTTTATGAGTAATTCGGTAGGGGTGTGGTATCTCTTACTCGAATTTGTCGATCCTGCGTGATCCAAGTGGAGATTCTACCTTGCCTATAGATTTGCTTGTGTTGGAGATGGAGTTCGATTTCATCTTAAACATGGATCAGTTGTCTATCCATCATGATAAGATTGATTGTTTTCGATGGGTTGTGATGTTTCACATACTGGGTTCGACGCCACTCCGTTTTGTTGATTCTGTAGGGGATCGGTTGGAGGACCTGGTTGCTAGTCTATCCATGGAGGATGAGAGACAAACCATCGACCATTTTCCTATGGTGTGTGAGTTTGGAGATATGTTCCAAGAGATTCTGGGATTGCCGCCGCGGAGAGAGATAGAGTTCCAATTTGATCTTGTGCTAGGGGCTGCGCCTATTTCTCTTTTGACATACCAGATGGCTCTGTCTGAGTTGAAAGAACTCAAGGTTTAGTTGGATCAGTTGTTGGCTTTGGGACTTGTGAGGTTCAACACATATCCTTGGGGTGCTCCTGTACTTTTTGTGAAGAAGAAGGATGGTTCCATACGTTTATGTATTGATTATCGTCGATTGAACTCTATGACGTTCGTACCCTTTGCCAAGGATTGAGGAGTTGTTTGATCAGCTTGAGGGAGTTGTGTATTTCTCAAAGCTTGATCTAAGGTGTGGCTATCATTAGTTGCAGATCAAGGATGAGGATGTTCAGAAGACAGAGTTCAAGACTAGGTATGGGCTCTAAGAGTTTGTTGTTATTGTAGCATTCATGGACCTTATGCATCGGATCCTTCGCCCTTACCTGGATAAGTTCGTTGTGATTTTTGTGGACGATATTCTTATCTATTCTCAATCGAGAGAAGAGCATGTACAACATCTGAGGATTGCTTTACAATTGCTGTAGGACCACCAGTTGTTTGCCAAGCTAGAGAAGTGTGATTTCTAGTAGGAAGAGGTGAAATTCCTCGGGCATGTGGTTTCCAAGGCTGGGATTTTGTTGGATCCAACTAAGGTTGAGGCAGTCTTGAATTGGGAGCAGCCCAAGAGTGCTTCGAATATCAGGAGTTTCTTAAGGATGCTAAGTTCATGTGGTGTGAGGCTTGTGGGAAGGCTTTTGAGGATTTTCGTGTTCGTTTCACTTCTGCACCAGTGTTGACTATTCGAGT
Organism: Pachysandra terminalis; assembly: GCA_031762675.1. Classification (NCBI taxonomy): domain Eukaryota; kingdom Viridiplantae; phylum Streptophyta; class Magnoliopsida; order Buxales; family Buxaceae; genus Pachysandra; species Pachysandra terminalis. Next base: position 12,715 of record JAUPMG010269610.1, read on the forward strand.
CTGGTGTGTGGAATTTTTAGTGTACACAGATGCTTCATTGCAGGGTTTCAGATGTGTTCTGATGCAGAACAGTCTGGTTGTGGATTATACGTCTAGATAGTTTAAAATACATCGAGTAAACTATCACGTTCATGATTTGGGGTTGGCTGCAGTAGTTTTTGCTTTGACGGTTTGGAGGCACTACTTATATGGAGAGACCTTTGAAATCTTTTCAGATCATAAGAGTTTGAAGTATCTTTTCTCTTAGAACGAGCTCAACATGCGCCTTAGGAGATGGGTGGATCTACTGAATGATTACAATTTCACGTTGCAGTACAACCATAGGAAGGCGAATGTTGTTGTGGATGCTATAAGTAGTAACCGTAGGAGTCTGGTTTCTCTTGTTCTTGTGAAGGAATGGGAGATGTTGGAAGCTATTTCTGACATTGATTTCCATGCTGAGAGTCATGATTTGAGAGTACAGATCTTTAGTCTGATGGTGAAGCCCACTATTCTCGCAAGGATTGTGGAAGAGCAGAAGAAGGACTAGTGGTTGCTTTCTGAGGTTGCAAATGAGAAGAAGAGATGATTTCATCTTACATGCTGATGGTAGTATCATGTTCAGAGGGAGTTTGTGTATACCGAGTTGTGATGAGCTAATGAGAGAGATTCTCGTCGAGGCCCATAAGACGAAGTATACAATTCATCCTGGAAGTACGAAGATGTATCGGGATTTGCGTAAGCATTTATGGTGAAGAGGCATGAAAAAGTAGATTGCTCAGTATGTATCAAATTGTATGACTTGTCAGCAAGTCAAAGCAGAGCATCAGATACCTGTGGGTATGTTGCAACTTTTGCCAATTGCTGAGTGGAAATGGTAGAACATTTTAATGGACTTCTTAGTGGGTTTGCCTAAGAGTTGATTTGGTCACAGTACCATATGGGTAATTATGGATCGGTTGACTTAGGCTGCACACTTTTTGGCTATTCGGATTATGGCTTCTATGGATGAGTTATGCAGGTTGTGCATCAAGGAGATCGTCCGATTGCATGTTGTTCCAATTACTATCCTGTCAGATAGGGATTCCAGATTCTCTTCTCGTTTCTGGAAGAGTCTACATTGAGCTATGGGTTCACATCTTGATTTCAGCACAGTGTTTCATCCGCAAACCGATAGTCAGACCGAATTAGTGAATAAGATTCTCGAGGATATGTTGAGGTCCTGTGTGCTTGATTTAAGAGGAAGTTGGGAGGAGCACTTGTCAGTAGTTGAGTTTGTCTACAGTAACAGTTTTTAGTCGAGCATCGGAATGGCACCATTTGAAGCTTTGTATGGCAAACCTTGCAGATCGCCGGTGTGTTGGGTTGAGACTGGTGAGTCTTTTGTTTTGGGTCCTGAGGTTGTTTTGGAAATGACAGTGAAGGTGAAGCTGATTAGAGAGAGCTTGAAGCTTTCCTAGAGTCGTCAGAAGTCGTACACTGATAAGCGTGGGTGAGCGCTTGACTTTTCTATTGAAGATAGTGTCTTCTTGAAGGTTTCTCTGATGCAAGGCATCATAAGATTCGAAAAGAAGGGGAAGCTAGCTCCAAGGTTTGTGAGACCGTTTATGATCTTGGCTAGAGTTGGGGCAATAGCGTATCATTTATCGTTATCGCCTCAGTTGTTTGAAGTTCACAATGTGTTTTACGTTTCTTTGTTGCGAAAATATGAGCTAGATCCATTTCATGTCATAGATTGATAGTCGGTGCAGATCGAGGAGGATACTAAATATCTTGAGTCGCTAGTGGCTAGCTTGGACCAGAAGGAGAAAGTCTTACGTACTAAGACTATTCTTTTGGTGAAGGTACAATGGGGTTATAATGACGTTAGCGAGGATTCTTAAGAGTGCGAGGATGATATTAGAATCAAGTTTCCTTTTCTGTTTACTTTCTAGGTGAGTGAATTTCGAGGACAAAATTCTCATAAGGAGGGTGGATTGTAGTGACATGTACATTATTGCACATGTGGCACACATTTACAAGGTACACGTGACACATATCTGTGTTTATTTTTATATGTGATGATTGATCTGTGTGTATGATTGTATGATTTGTTGAATTTTGAGATGAATGGTGATTTCGGATTTCAAATCGCATGGTTGGATTGTATTTTATTCGCATTTTCATGTGATGATGTGTGTATGCTTGTATGGGCGAGCATGCATTGTATCATGTCTAGATGATTTAAGTGATTTTGGCTTAATCGATGGTTTACTATGGTTTCTAGGGTTGGACCGTGGTTAAACCGGAGAACCTAGGCCTATTCTATAAATATAAGTGGTTGAGTCCTGGTCTAATTAAGAATCTAATTACTCAGATTAGGGATTTTTGAGATTTAAGCGTTGTGGGTTTTGTTTTTGGAGAAGAAGAATAGAATGTGGATTCCTGCACGACTTTGCAGAGATTCAGTCGTATCTTTTTCGTTCTTCGTTGGATCGTCTTCATCCATTAACGTTTTGTTCGTCATTTTCGAAGACTAGAAACTCAGTATTTTTTGAGATCGTTTTGAGGTTGGTGTCGTACGACCAACTGGTTTTCTTCATTTCTTCTTGATTTGGTTGCTAGTATTGGTTTCAAAAATTTGAAGGTGAGGTTTTATGCACTGTTCAATAGTTTATGCTTTAGATGGGAGGAAAGCAACATGTATTTATGATTTTATGCAATATTGGAAGTGACGTTTGATTGATTGTGATTAGTAGTGAAGTGATATGAGTTTTATAAACTAAATGAGTTTTATCAATAATTTTAATCCATAAAAGTAGGCATATGGATTTGTTTTATTTGGGTTTTTAAATCCCCAGATTGACCTAGTAAAAAGTTTGATCGATTCGAGTAGTTAAGGAGGTCGAAAATTCAAAGGGTTTCATTGTGTGTACAAGAAGTGGCCTCAGAAAGCCTTCGGGATGACTAGAGACCCAGTTGGATTCCCAAAAGAAAGCCCATAAATTTCTGAGTTCCGCGGTACTCGGTCGATCAGACGAGTGCAACCAGTTGATCAACAAGGGTTCGATCGATCGGAGCATTGACCGATGGGTTTCGGTCGCACATACGTAGGTTGCTGTTTGTGTTTGATCTATAGACTGGGGTGGTTGGTCGGTCAACCGGGTGAGAGTTCGATCAACTGATTGACCGCTTGATTGCTCTGGTTGCTTTGAGGTGTGGTTTTGTTGGTTAGTTGGTCGACCGGTGATCACGGTAATGATTTGTATGTTTCTGTGTCTAAGTGAAACCGGTCGACCGGACATGGTTGATAAGTCTACCGGACGCACCCAGAATTGGATGTATGTTCGGATATTAGTGTTGTTTGTTATGTAAGGTGTGTGAAGGGATTACATGTATATATGGGTGCACGTGTAGACCTGAATGAATGTAATTGTGTTGGGTTTGGATTATGTTATGATGTGTTAGATAAGTATGGATGATCAAAATATATGATGATGATATGATAGAGAATGTATGAATGCAGTAAAGTGTGATATGAATGAATGGATGAATATGGTAGGTTGGTGACTATGTGATGATCATGTATAACATGTTAGGATGTTAGATGATTATGCATATGATATATGCAATGTGAATTATGTTTGAACGCAATGCATGTACTAGGTAAGTACTTAGCATGATGGTGATTGTAAGCATTACCTATGTTGTATCCATGATAACAAATATGCTTAGATGTTGACTGTTCACCCTAGGATTGGTTGGGTGAAAGGACCTCGATAGGGGCATTAGAGATGCCATAGCAATTGGCTTAGCTTAAGGCTTATAGGGTCATCACGGGTTAATAGACGTGAGGGACCTTGATGTTGAATAGTGGGACAATAACTAAGATTATGAAGCTTAGGTGATCCATTATAGTTTCGAATTTGCTTAGTATGGATGATCAGGTTATGGGTCTACCATGAATTGAACAATGAATTATGAAACTTCATGTGGCTTATCAAGGTGGTTGTGTTTGGCTTTACCTTGAATGGGATAGTGGAATTGAGTTACTAAAGGAAAATAGGATGAGCAATTGTGACCCATGGGTTGCAAGTCCCTAGAACTACAATGCACACTTAGATTTGTGACGGTCTTATCCAGTCTGTGAAACTGGGATACGAGAGGCGTTTGATTCTAGCTTAAATTTGGATTGTCTTTTGGTTATGGCGAGTATCTGTAAGTTCATTATAGAGATTTGAGACAACTCATTTGATAAGAGCACCCCTGAAGTCCTATTGTGTATGTTTGTATTATTTATGTTGTTGCATGTGCATATATACCATTAGAGATGGATTGCATGTAGACACAGTTGTGTGAACTGTGGGTTATCGTCTCGTTTATTGAGTGATTGGCATGTGTGTACCATGGCATATGAGATGCTATTGATCTGATGTACGATACTCGATGCGATGTATATGTATTTCATTATATATGCATATTATTATGATTATTATCTGATAACTTTTATAGAATTGATAATGACTTGTTTGCTGATGTCATGAAGAATTCTCTGTATGTGATGAGCTGTTATGCATGATGTAGCATGGTTGTGTGATAAAATGAAGGGCTGATCGCTCTGTGTCTGTTCATGTGTGAAGGGCTAGTTGTTAGTTTGCATTTGCTAGCTATGAGCTAACCCTTCATTGGGATTTACCTTTCAAGTCTTCCACGTGATCTAGCGATGTGGTGTCGAGGCAAGGCCGTCGATTTTGGTAGTTTAGTTTAGCTCTGTTTTGAGAGTGTAGACTAGTAGGCTTTTAGTTCATAGTTTTGTTTTAATGACCTTAGTTGTTTTATTTCAATTCTAGTTTATATTGATGTTAGTAGTTTCATTCTAGTTATTTAGTTTGATTCACTATCGATAACCTATGGATTATTCCTTTATTTATTCTATTAGGAAGTTTTTTTTAGCTCATATTTTCATGAATTACTCTTCCGCTATAATATTCTGGTTTAGGTATTAGCTCCAATGCACCCTCTGTGTAATGGAATTAGTAGCCTAGCGGCCACCTAGGGTTTGGATCCCCAGGTTGTGTCTTCGAAATTCGCGATTGTATGTTTATCGATGTGATCTGGGTTTCGGAGTGCGACAACGTTTTCTCTCTCTGCCTTACCAAATTGTTTCTTACATGACTTACCAGCCAAACTATGCTCACAAACAGGTAACTGAACCTTGATAAGCAATCCTAGTATACCTGCTTTAGCCAATCAGTTATATGTTACCTAGTCTATCATACCATGTCACGCTCCTATCTCGAGGATCACAAGGCATGAACTTTGGATCTGAACCCCTTGGATGCGGAAACCAACCACAACTCATAATAATAAACATACATGCGGAAGCTAAACATAAATCAAATCATCCTTGAAAATAATTGTCATTACATCATACTTTTAAAACAAACCAGAAGCCAATTCAAGGTAAATGTTCTTCTATTCTATTACAACTACAAACATCAAACATCGTAAAACAACAACTAGGAATCCTATTATGCCATGCATCCTTTGCTTCGATTCATCTTCTTAACCTGTTGGACGAATTGCACATGTAGGTGTGAGCTTATGCATCCCAGTAGGAAACCATAGTCCTATGTCTCACAATATCAATATATATATATATATATATCCAGTTATGTAACATATATCATGTTGTACATTAGTAAAATAATTTTCCATTCATTTTTAACAACCATGATCACTCAATCATAACAAAAGTATTATTAGCCCATTGACAACAATACATGAACATTTAAAATAGCAAATAAAAGAGTAGAATATTATGATAATGCAAAAATATTATGAATGATGGAATGAATTGATGGTATGCAAGATGATGATTGAAAACAAGCAATGCAACACACAAATCACGAATGTTAATTAATGCAAATCCGGTGATAAACCGTATCCAAGTAAACAATACCTGGCACCCCAATTTAATACAGTTAGATGACACTTTCTTTCATCCCACGTGTACATCATGGTTTCGTGGGATTCTCAACTCACATGGCTCAATTCCCATAATTATTTGTTCCCTTCAAGTTTAGGGATTTACACCTAAGGAGTCCGCATCGGGATCGCCCTTGTCAAGTTTAGGGATTCTCACTCAAAGAGTTCGCAAAAGAATTGTCTTTTACAACACACATCTATGACAAGTTTAGGGGTTCATACCCAAGGTTTCCTCACAGGGATAGTCCTTATCACATAAATAATAATAATACCTCAAGTCTAGGGATTCTCACCCAAGGAGTTCGCACATGAATCATCCTTTACAACACATATCTATGTCAAGTTTAGGGATTCATACCCAAGCATTTCTCCCAGGGGTAGTCCTTATCACATAAATAATAATAATAATACCAGCACACTTCATTCATAGACATTCCCATCACTTTCATGCATTCTAATGCATAGATTGGTCCCACATGGACCATTCACCACAACACGCGCATATCCCATTCAAAACACATACACTCAATCCATTACATCATTTACAAATGCTACAAAGCTTAGAACACTCATGCCAGTTCATCTCGCAGTCATAGTCCACCAAATCAATTCATATAAGATGGAAAAGTGTAGCCATTTCTTCTCATGAGTACACATAACAACATAAACTTGTAATTTTGACAAATTATTATCATGAGCAACCCCAAAAACATGAATTTGAGCTATCTGGAGTATTTTTCCTCGAAAGGACCATGTATCCAACCCACCAAATTTCATGAATATAAAACATATACACATGCATATACACACATGTACATACACACATATATATATATAT
>JAUPMG010269621.1:0-19496 GCA_031762675.1 Pachysandra terminalis
TTATTTTCTGATCTGGAAAAGAAAGTGAATGAAGCTAGGCTTGAGCTGGAAGCTATACAGAGAATCAATCTTAACCAGTATGAGCATGTGACTGGAGAAATGGAGGCTACAGTGAAATACAAAAGGTTGAATGAGCAACTTGAGTCTAAATTAAGACAACAAGCTAGAGTGAGGTAGCTCAAGTTGGGAGACAGCAATACCGCATACTTTCACAAGACCCTTTTGATCAGTGGGGAAGAATAAATCCCAAGGTATCACCAATATGAACTTCCTCTGTGATTCATACCTAGCAGAAACCTCTGATATCTGGGATATTGGGTATCACCAATGTGAACTTCCCTCACCTATCAGCTCTCACGAGAAAAGTACCCTCAGCAATGATTGAGTCTATTGGGGTAGCAAGTCCCTTAACTCGACCTTGCCAGCCTCCTCACTAATTGTGGCGTCCACATCACATCACTCTTATTCACTCTCGAGATCCAACGCATGATCTCGGAGGATAGGGTATTACTCTTAGACCAAGCTTTGGTCGAGAGTTCATGCAGTACAAGTGTAAAGGTGCACATTAACTAATCAATCAAACTCTTGTGTATAAGTGATGCATTATCATCCAATAAGCATATAAAGCATCACTCATACATGTGTCATGAACTATAGGCCAACAATCACGTGTTCCACGACATGGAAATAAGTCATAAAGATAGGGTGCACAACTAATTAGAATTGGAAACATACAACAACAACAAAATTGTTCACAAGGTGAATCATTCAGCATGAAAGAAAGTAAATCAATCCCACATGTTCTCATGCATCACAATCTGTATTGTCATCAAAGTAAGATCATAGGGAAAAAGGTTTACAATCAACTATAATTAAAAGCATACATCACCACAATTAACTGTAAGAAGTACCCTAACGCATGAAAGCAAATGACCAAACAGAATCCAAACAAATGCCCATTCGACGAGGCCTTTGGCGTACTGTTCGGGTCACCGAAACTTGCCTCGGCGCACCGACCTGAGACTCGGCGGGCTAAATAGAAGGTCAGTCTGGTTCGACGCACCTATATGAGATTTGGCAGACTGCTCGGCGAGTTGAGTAGGTCTTTGAGCACTATTCTTAGAGAGACACCTCTCCATTAAAATCGGTATAACTTTGTCTATACAACTCAAAATTACCTGAAATCACTCTTTTTGGATTTGTAACGAAGAGAAGAATCTAATGAAACTAATTTCACAGGAATCCAAGTTCGATGGACTTTCCAATGAGCCGAGGAAGTCACTGAATGTTTTTTGGGTCTGTAGGGTTTTCTGGGTTTGTTCGGCTAGCAGTTCGGCGCAACGAATAGGTCGTCGAACGTCGCGGATAGGCCAAACTAAGGTTTTACCACCCCACATACTCAACATACTGAAAAGGGAAAGTCAACTTGGTAGTTCATAACGTCATACTCTCCATTATCATCACATAAAGCATGGATTCAAGACTTAAATCTAAACACATCAACACATGAGTGAATATTAAACAAGCAAGCATGGTATGGTTGGAAAATCCAAGAGAAGTTCAATGGATCTACTTCAATCAATGATGAAAATGAGCAAGTTACTTACTTGTGCAAATTGGGGAAGAGAGTGCAAGAATTTCTTCAAGCTCCAACTCTCCTCTCCAAGCTCCTAGCTTCCTTCTCCAACTCCAAACTCCAACTCCAAACTCCAACCAAGCCTAGTCTAACACTAACCATGGTGGCATGGGATCTCATGTACAAGAGACAAAGGGGAATGGGAACCCATGCTCCTAAGCCCTAGCATAACCCTATCCCACCATCCAAAGCCAACAACCAACAAATATGAACCATTGGATTGAAAGTGGGTGAGAGTTGGTATTCGCTTCCACCAACTCTCTCTCTCTCTCTCTCAATCCAAGCCACACAATACAAAAGAAATAAATGATCTAGAAGATCTATACCACACATCTAAATCCTAGGATCCAAGTGATCCTCGCCACACATTCAAACCAAGTGGTCATGCTACGGTGTGTGGCGCCAATACCTGTACTCCACATTTGATCGTATGGCCAAATTAACCCGATGGTTAATCCAAATCAAATGAAAATAAACATCATATGGTGGAAAATCAAAGCATATAACAATTAAAATGTTCTGGCCGTTACACTACAATGTATACTTTTATGCATGCATAACAATACGATTATTTCATCCATTTCAACCATCATATAATATCACAGTCAAATATATGTTAAACATATCATCATACTAAATCTTACATAATAGTATGTATATCACAAACATCCTATGAAATCTCTATTCACATGGAAGCCATACAATATCATATCATAATAAGGCAGTAGTTCACAAATCCCATAGTCCCACTATGTCAATACTACCCACATGATCCCATCATGTTTAAACAAAATTTACATGGTCCCACCATGTTCCAAAAACATACATATATGCATACACATGGTCCCACTAGGGGACACAAAAACAAAGATCACAACAATCACATAGTTTCACTATGTTCCACAACAAACACTACATGGTCCCACCATGATACGGCCAATCAATCACATAAACAAACACCACATGGTCCCACCATGCTACGACCAATCAACCACATAAACAAATATCACATATCATACGTAGTATTACTATGGTCACAAACAAACACCACATGGTCCCACCATGCTACGGCCAACATTCACATAAACACATATCCCATAGCAAATACATAGTCTCACTATGTTCACAAACAAACACCACATGGTCCCACCATGCTACGACCAGTAACGACAAGGTCCCACCTTGCTACAACCAATGCGACCCAATCAAAATCAATTCAAGCAAGTCACAATGATAATGCACCACAATCAACTCAAACACGTGCAATGCAATGCAAGTGTATGACGCATTCATGAAGTGAGATGAGGTGCAATGCAATGTAGGGTGTAATCAGGCCTATCCCAATCACGTGCTCAATCCAATTCACGACCATACGACCCATCCTTTTAGGGACTTGCACCCACGGTAGAAGCCATAATTTCTATTCCTTAAGAGACTTTCACTCATGGTGGAATACACTAGTAACAACTATTCTTTTAGGGACTTTCACTCATGGAGGAAGCCACCTGTACCATTCCTTTAGGGACTTTCACCCATGGTGGAACACACCTGTATCAGTAACCCATTCTTTTAGGGAGTTGCACCCACAGAGGAAAGCCACCATTCCTATTCCTTAAGAGATTGGCACTTACAGTGGAATACACTAGTATACTCGCATTCCATTTAGGGACTTGCATCCACGGTGGAAGCTCACCTGTAACCATACCTTTCCTTTAGGGACTTTCACCCACGGTGGAAATACACCTGTACAGACCTTTCCTTTAGGGACTTTCACCCATGGTGGAATACACTCATGCCAGGCCTTTCCTTTAGGGACTTTCACCCCTGGTGGAAGCTCACCCATCCATAATCACAAATTTAAGTCATTCAATCATTCACACACAAATCATATTCACAATCATGGATACTCACAGTATCCTCATCCAACATACAAGTCAATCGTCATCAAGGTCAAACACAAGTCAAACATAAGTCAACATTGGATGCTATAAGCACCATTCAACCAATCAAGTCCTAAGTGAACATTTCTAAACCTTATGATTCTATCTTATAGTCCTATAATCATATCCAAATAACTTGATTCAATATCACCTCACATTCCATTCAATTCAGTCCAATAATCTTGAATTTAATACAATCTCATATATTTTTCATGATTCGACCAATTCAGGTCTTTTGCACACAAACCAACTATATAGGCATGTGCACAACTCACTGGGGAATCTTCCCCTAAAATTTGGGTCCTTTTGGACATTGGTAGGTACTCGGTATCTGCCGAGTCTCCTGTCGAGATTCTCGGTAGCTCACCTACCGAGAGTCAGTAGCAAGTCCAGAATGTATGTTTTTATAGGGATTTTCGGTAGCTGCCAAGACTCCTGCCGAACGAATAATTCAGCCAATTTTTTGGGTTTTTTCTAGGGCTTCGTGCCTCTACCCAAAACTAATCTTTTCTAAGTTTCTAACTTTCATTTTTCAGTCTCTATAACACATTCATATGATCAATACATTTAATACATAAAACCTATTTTATTTTACAGATCTAAACATGTAATTCAACCAACAAATAATTATAGATCTAAGAACTTACACATGATCTATAAGAACATACAAGAACATCAAAATACACAGCAACTTAGTTCTAACATATAAATTATCCAATAAATAACATAGAATCCATTCATTCTAATTTCATTAGATCTCTAATCTAATATGTTTTCACATTCAAGATCATACATCCCAACTATATCTATAGTATTGGAAAGATACATAAAGGTAGTTACTGTTGAAATGAAGGAATCCCTGCCTCGTTTTCTTCTTCTTTCTTTTCTTCCTGTTTACGCTTCCTAGATCTCTTCCATCTACAGTACGCCTTCCTCTTTTTCTCTTATATTTCTTCTTTTTCCCTCTAGGTCTCCTCATCTTCCTTGTTCTGCAATTCTAAACCAAAACCTCTCTTTCTTCTTCCTTGTTTTGGACGTTTAAGCCTAGAGAAACGATTCTCTCTCCTCCTCCTAGCTTCTAGATATCCTAGTCTCTTTGAACTCTATCTTGCTTAGTTAATTTGAATTCAAATGTGATTAGTTTAAATTTCAAATAGTAGAGAATCAATCGTATGATTGTTTAAGTAGGTTTATTTCCTTAATTACCTTACTTTAATTTTTAATTACCTATTTAAGTCATATTGAACTTTTTATTGGGTTTTGGGCCCAATTCGATTACTTCAGTGTTCTAGTCCATTTAGATTAGAAGTCCAGCCCCTGTAATTAATTCTTAGTTAATTAGGTAATTGTCCATTTTGTTTTTCCTAATTATTAATTAGTCCAATTCTACCTTGTGTCTTTCATTAAATTCCTAGTGTATAATTAGTAGATTAATTAGGACTTAATCTATAATTTTTCCAGTTGGGTCCGGGTCACTACAATACCATTGTGAGATTAGGAGAGTATGACATATTGCTTGATTGCTATTTATAAGCATCATTATTCATATATTTTATAGATTATACTAATATTTTCTATCTCTTTGTTTGTATCTCATAACATTTGGATATGAGTAAATACCTTGCATTGAAGGGTTACTCATCCAGGATTTCCAGCTTATGTTTGTTGATTTATATTTTTCAGGATTGGAGGCTAATGTACGAAATGAGAGCTTGGGAAAGAAAAGGGATAAGAAATTAAGGATTAGTGATAGGGCATATATATTAGAATTAGATGAAGATTTCATTCAAAGTGTTGTAATAAGATCAATCTATAAATTTTACTTAAGTATTTAATAGAACTAATTAATTTACTTCCGCTTATGTTTTGATTATTGCTTTCTACTCCCATTGGGACATGAGGTGATAGTTACAATTTAAATTTGGAGACTCCATTGAGATATCCAGGTTTAGGATGTGACAAAATTGGTATCAGAGCTTAAGTTCTAGTAAAACATAAGTAAAAAGAATTAGAAATTTCTTAGGTCTTAAGATAGGGAATAAAGTTTAGAATGGTTTAAGTCACAAATTAAAGAACTTATAGGAGGGTAAGGGAAGTAGATATGTGTAGGTTGTGAGATTGTGAGGATCGATGATTGCTGATTTGTGCATCCTTACTAGTGATTTCAGACGAACAATTAGGAATAGAAAGTACAACTCTTTCTGAAAGTTTGAAGGCTGAAACTACTAGGATGAAGTCCTTGCCAAGTATATCAGGTTATCATATTATTAAAGGATATGATAATCAAACGCTTGTGATTTTCTAATTGAAATATTTCAGAAAGTACTTAGAACACTAATACTAACTGATTTTCAGCAATTTGAAGTTAATGTAGTTGCAAATACATTGAACTAAGAATTTTGGAAATTAGGTAGGAATTATAATTCTAAAACACCATAACTACTATTAAAATAAAAATTTTAGATAAACACACCCAGATGTTAATTGGACCTTAGCCTGGGAAGTTACTATTCATGCCAGACGAAGACCCAAATTCAAGTGAATCTAAGAGTTCACTTAATCAATATTAAAAAAAAATTATTTTGATGGATTGATTTGATAGAATGACTTCTTATGATTTATTATTAATTATAAAATTTAAAAGTTTTAATTTTCAACTTACTTTGGAATTCGGCGAACCCTCGGTGAGGTTTCGGGGCACCAAACTGTGGCCAAGACCGTATATATACTTCATTTTGGCCCTAAAACCTTAATTTTCTCATTCCTCTTCTTCAATAAACCTCTCTTAAGCTTCTTCCAAGCATTTCCAAGGAGAATCAACCTCTTCGAAGCTCAATCCAATTAGGTAATACATTTCTCCCTTTTCATTTCAATTTTAGCCTAAAAACCTAGAAATCTTCAAAACCTAGATTTGCCATTCTTTAAACCAAGACCCGAGCATCATGCCTAGAGATAAGAGAACCGAAAGGCCATCCAAGAAGACCAAGACAAGTAGAGCTTCTACATCTTTCGATCCCTATGAAGACGAATACATTGAATCACCTCCACACATTGAATCCCAACCTCAAGGAACACCTAGTAAATACCAAAATAAACATTTGACCCTAGAAAGACAAACCATAGACACCCATGTTGCAGCCTATAGGATCCAAGAAATCCTTAGGGCCATAGATTGGGAACCCATAATGACTTGGGGTGGTGAGGCTTACGAGTCCATCATCCAAGGTATGTATGATTGCATAACCGGCACCAACACCGAGACCTTGAACATCACTTTCATTATCTTAGAGGAAGAGCATGTCCTCAACCTCCAGTTAGTCTTCGAGCTTATGAGAGTCCCCATGAACAATAACCTTAGTGTCCGTCACAACGCAATCCTAAGGATTGGCTTGGGAAACACATGAGGACTTGAGATGCAACCCTCACTCCCTAACGCAAGGGAGTGGCAGTTAATACCTCACTATAGAAATGAACGTATAAATATTCAAAGGATAAGAATTCAAAACAAGGCATTTCTATTGATAATTACATATATAGCAGCAGAAAGTAACAAAATGTAAGTTCTAGGTTAAAAACCAGATTCTTAGTATACCCATACTCCCAAAAGAGATATTAACATCCACAATATTAGTTAAGTTATTATAATTAATTACTCAAAGTAGAAATCTTCTTCGTCTTGGAAGTTCTCTTCCTTGGCCTCACTCCCCACAGCTACCTCCTCGTCTAAGGATCTTGAAAATTGTTTGCTAGAAAGCATGAGCTATAAAAGCCAGTAAGTAAACAAGCTCATAATGATCCATGATTAACTTAAGGTCAAAGCCACTAGTCAATGAAGATCAAGGATACAACAGTAATAAGATTTAATTTATATGAAATGCATGTGGTCAATTCTTGGTTCATGTATGCTGTGCACCTAATTCATGTTAATCACCAAGGTGATCTACTCAAACAATCTAGTATGCTATGTAGTCTGTTAGATATATTAATGTGGCATGTTTCCTCATGATCTCAATACAACTATCCAGAATGTCCCACAAATGTGACTTCATCACCGTATTCACGGCTAAGGGATAGGATTATTCTATGTGTACAGCATAGTTCTATGGGTTTTCAACCAAGGAGCACAATCCCCCCACTTATTTTTGATCAAGGGTAAGTTATGAGGTTTATACCAATGTGAGTATGCCCTCAATAAATCATGTCAAATAACATTCTATAGAGATTTCTTTCTCTGAGTATATATCCAAGTTTTCACCTATGTGAGTATCCTTGGGTAAAGTGCCCTTGGGCCATAAGTGAGTTTGTTGTGGTAGATAGTCCCTCAAATCATCCTTGCCAGTCTCCTTACTAGATGCGGAATTAACATCACATTACTCTGGTTCAACTCTTGAGATCCAATCATGTGGTCTCGGAGGATAGGGCATTTCTCTTGGACCAAGCCATGGTATCGAGTCTATGCGGTGCAAGTGTAGAAGTGCACATTAGCTAAGCATTCAATCCTTTGTGTACATGGTGCATTATAAGCTAGGTAAGTGATTGATCCCATATGTTCTCATAATTACTGTAATTCATAATTCCATGGAACTATAGTCATAAGGAAAGAGAGTGCATAATTAACTGAAATTAAAAGCATACCCCATCACAATTAATCTTAAGCGATATCATTAAGCATGAAGGTGATACATCAAAACAGAACCAAACATTTCCATTTGGCGCCCTGTTCTGTGCACCACTTCGTCGCACCGACTTGAGACTCAGTGAAAATTCCAGTGGCTTCCCATTCTACTTGGCGCCCTCTTCGGCGCACCGAAGCCCAACTTGGCGTACTTCTCGGCGCACCGAACTGTAACTCGGCAAAATTTACAGAAAGTTCATAATTTGCTTGGCATGCCTTTCGGCGCACTGAACTATGACTCGGCAACATTTCTAGTAAGCCCAGAAATGCCCAGGAGACTCAGCGATATACTAAGCACACCGATCAGTCAGCCGAAGTTCTTGGAACTGTTCGGTGAGTGGTTCGGCGCACCGAGGAGGTCGCCGAACCAGATAAAAACAATAGTTTTCTTGCCCAAATGTTAACACATTAGAAGGGGAGGCAATCTAAATGCATCATTCTATCATATTTATCACATTCAACACATATAGCATGCTTTCAAGACATTAACAAGGCATTAGCACAACCATGGTCTATTTTTAGAAAATAAAGTGAACCATACTTTGAAAATCAATGAAAATGCCTGTGGCACTACTCCAATCAACAACTAAAAATGAATTCATTTACTTGCCTGTTAAATATGGGGAAGAAAATGCAAGAAATCCCCAAGTTTCCAACTCTTCTCTTCTCTAACTTCTCCAAGCTTGCAAGACCAACAGTGGTGGAAGATTGGGATTTTCTCTTGCTTAGAGAGACAAGGCATGGAGGCCCATGCCCCTAGCCCCTAGCTCAACCAAATCTAACCCTCCAATCTAACCACCTCAAATCTTGGCCATTGGGTTAAATGGTTGGTGGGAGTTGGTATTCCCCTCTACTAACCCTTTTCTCCCTCTCAATCCAAGCCACACATCACAAATGAGAAGAAAACCAAACAAATCCTGGATACCCATCATAACCATAGGATTTAAGTGATCCTCACCATACATCTTAACTTAAAATGGGCCATGCTACGGTGTGTAGCGCCAAAGCCTGTAAGCACAACACATCCGATCACATGGTCGGATTAACCCGATGGTTATTCCAAACAAAAGCAATTGAACATCATATGGTTTAGAAATCTAAATATGCACAATCAAAAGAGTTCAGGCCATTACAGTGTCATCCTAGAGTTAGAGCTTGCAGATAAGGCTAGAGTGACTAGAGCCTTATGTAGCAAGGATGTTGGTTGGAATAAGGATAACTTCCTCACTCCACCAAACTCCTTCCTTCGTACCGAATCCTTCATTCCATCTTTTTGAGAAACGTTTACCCCAAGACCAAGAACACCTTTGAACTTACTCCCTTTATGGTACAAGTCCTTTATATGGTGGCCACAGGACAAAAACTTTGTCTTCCATCTTTTTATCATCAATCATATCATTCGCTTCGTCCGTGGCTCCTGGAAGGGTGACCTACCTTTCCCTTGTCTTATGTGCGTGGTCACTAAACATTGAAAGTTCGCCATCAATCGCCCCGAGAATCTGAAGACTGTCAAGCCCTTCAGTCAGACTCAGTTTAGCTTGATGGGACTCAACAGATACCCCACGCCACAACAAGTACAGCTATATCAGCCCAAGTGAGAGAACGAGGAGCAGCCCGAGTGAGAGAACGAGGAGCAGCGCGAGCAGGAATGTGAAGAACATCCCAAGCAGGAGCACGAGCAGCAGCCTGAGCAGCAACCCCACTTTGATCAGCCTCCTAAAGCTTCATCTGTCGACCCCAAAGCTTCCACCTCTGCAGCTCCACCAGGCACCAGTACACTTGGAGGAACATGGATACAGATGTTCGCCTTGCAGCTCTTGAGCGTGCGAGTGTCCAGACTAGGATGAACCTCATCACTGAACTCAAGAACAACTGGGAATAGCTGAGGAAGAATCGAGAGCGTGGACAAGACTTTTCAGTTTTTCTAGAACCTCTTCGGCTGTGGAAAGACCAGTGATGTCATTCCACCACTAGCCATCATTCCACCACCACCACCTTCTCCTCTTGAGGACTATCTTTAGATATCTTGGATGTTGTTTTAGATGCTTTTATCTTAGATGTTTTTCCTTTTGATGTTTTAGATGTTTTGGATGTTTTACTTTCCGGATGTAATGTTTCCTGTTATTGTCGCGCCCCAGCTCCCGTAACCTTGATCCCTATTCGGGATGGCACGAATCTCGAGGTGTGACCTTCGGGATCCATTTCTAGACCGCGGATTAACACTTCACAACCAAGATAAGGATGAAATAAGCAGCTTTATTCATCGCACAGAGTGGCAAAAGCAAGTAGAACAACTCTATCAAAATTAATAAATGGCTTTAGAAGAGCCTTACTACATGTCATTGAAAACATGGTTCGTACAGAAATAGAAATAGACCGAAAAGATGATAAATGATTCAATCAAATAAAAGGTCCTCGACCTTTGAACTGCAAGATCAACCTGCAACATGAAAGTTACGTGAGCTTTGAATGCCCAGCAAGCAGGATCCCGTCAACTCAACATAATACATCATAATTGATTCAAGACAGATACATGATAATTTTTAATGCAATATGTTTATGAAGTATGTCAGACAGATGATCTAAGAATGCTCAAGCAATAAATACAATGATATGTCAATGAATATCTAATGTTACTGTTTCATGCTAAGTGTCCCTTATTGCAGCTTCCATATCACACACGATTTTGGAACCGAAGTTCCAGGAACAACCGGCAGCCCCCTCTTAGTTCCGAGCGCTAACCCATGGTACGAAGGCCACCATTAACTGATTTTATGAGTGTACAATATTCAAGGTCCAGTCGACCTTATGGAATCATCTGTGACCCCATAACTTATTCTGTAGGACTTGCAACCTACGGGACTAGTCAACCATGTCTTTTCCACCTTCCGGGCACACTTAACACTCTACATTAACACAATATGAATGCATTATTAACTCGTAAGACCCAAATGATAGTCTCCTTTGGAAACTATCCACACGCCCATACACGCGAATAATCCATTGAATTCCATCATTCAAATCCTAACATTCCAACACCGTCTCAGATCTATACAACCAACACTTAGAATCTTCAAATGATAAGACCTCTCGGAAACTACCTAGGCGCCCATACACTCAGATAATCAATTAGATCCCATCATTCATAATCTAAGCTAAGGACCACTAAAGGGTGTGTGTTCAATCAGTTGGCTTAAGTGAAGGGAATCAAGGTTTATCACATAACTGGAGCACCTGCCCAAGACCTTCCTTGATCCCTATACGCACCTCATGAAAGCCCAGACTAGATTGATCATCCAAACCCTCGTAATGTTCCAAAATTTCAATCCGTCAGTACCCTCATCGGTGTACCGATGGGTACCAGTAAATCCTCGTAATTATCCATCGGTAGGCCCTTTGATGTACTGACACTTACCGAGGGGGTACAGTATTCTCCTGCCGGTGTCTTGGTCGGTGTACTAATTTCCATTGGTAGGACCATCAATGTACCGAGTCCTACCGATCAACTCAGTTATATTACCACTGGTAGAACTGTTGATGTACCGATGTCTACAGATCCACTCATGTAGATCCAATTGATTATCAACATCGGTAGGGGGATCGGTGTACCGACCCCTACCGAAGTATCACAGATGTCCCCTGTCGGTGGCGTTGTCGGTGTGCCGACGCCTACCGAAGGTCACTGATATCTCCATCGGTGGCGTTGTCGGTGTACTGACGCTTACCGATAAACTCAATTTATTAATCACCCAATACATCGGTAGGCCCGTCGGTGTCTGCAGTTTCTCTTGGGTTGTTTTCCATGGTACTTTGAGTCTAAACTCATCCTTATCATTTCTAATCTCTTAGAATGAGAACCATACATTATTTACTAGAAAAACAACAGTTATATACATGCACTGAAATCCAAACTCACATGGCATACATACATTACTTCTCATAACTTCAATGCTAATCCTGGCATTTATGGCATCGACATGACAAGTAACTTACATGATTTCTAGACAAGAATTGATAGGAAACTCGCAGGTAAATTGTAGTCCTCTTTTCTTCTCTTCCTCACTTCCTTCTTCTCCTTTCTTCTGCAAGAACGGCTAAGTTTAGGTTCTCTCTCTCTTTCTCACTTTCTCTGTTTTTCTTCTCAATTTCTCTCTTAGTTTCAACACACAAAGCTTGTGTTCTATGGTGGGGTGGGAGTTAGAGATATTGGGGGTTTACTCCCTCTATTCTCTCTCCACTACAGTCCCACTAAGAGACACGTTGAGTTGACCCCTTCAACACACGGTTGTGCGTTTGAATGTGGTCTACTACTTTCTTTATACTCTCTTAGCCCCAAGGTTTCTTAAATAACATAATGACCCTTATTAACACATTGATATCTAATTACCCTCCTCCTTATGTTTCAATTAATTAAAAAACTATATGAGTTCAAGAAAATTAAGTATTAAATGAAATAAATCAGGAGAGAAAATCCTCTTAGTGAGTTTAGGTCATTACAGTTATGTACTAACTTTCCTTCTTGCAATGTAATAGACAGTAGTAGTTGCGGATTGATATCTTTCATTTAATAAAATGCTTGTTTGTGATGCTTAATGAAATCTAAATTAGTTCAACCGTGAGTTCCTAGAAATTTAAAATTTATATTTTTGGTTTCAAATTAGAACACTTGATCATTAAATTAGAAACCCAATTTAATAAATCACCCAGATTATTTCGAGGACGAAATTTCTTTAAGGAGGGTAGATTGTAAGAACCTGAAAAAATCCCTAAATAATTAATTTGAAACCAAGGCTAAAATAGTAATTTGTTAAGAACTTCTAATTAATAAACCAATGGAGTAACAATATTAATCAATAATTAAATTTAACTTAAAAACCTTAATATAAATAGCTAATTTCAAAAACCCCTTAATTAACTAAAAAAGGACAAGTCAATAGTTTGACTTGGTCAGCAATCTTGACTTGCTGACTAGGCTTAAACAACAAAATAGAAACTAAGTGAATTTAGTAAGACCAAACTAAATAGTAACTTAAGGAATACTTAGGACCTAAGACAAACTAAATGAGAACACTAGAAAACCTATAGAAGCCTTACAACTTAATTAGCAACTAGAAATATGATTCTCTACAAAGAAATAGAAACCTAAATGTCCGAAAACAACAGTTTCTGAAAAACAACACATTGTCTCTAAATCTCTAAAAAAAGGGAAGAAACTAAGGGAATTAAAACACGCCAACACATCCAATTTCGTGGAGAACCTCTAGAGTAAGAGAATAAACCTAGAAAATCCCCAAGGAAGAAGAAGAAGCAACCCTGGGAGAATGCTACAGCAACAAGGTGAGTTTTCTTTCAATGTCTTGAGTATTTACTTTTACTTCAATGTTATGAACATGGGGAAAGTTCATGTTTGATTGTGCTAACCCTTTCTCCATGATCCTAATAATAAAAATCTGCTTGCATGCTAACCAATTCTCTGTATATAAGTATGCACATGTAAGATGACCAAAACCCATAAATTATAAACTTAAAGCCCAAGAAACCCATGTACCTTTGCATAGACCCAAACCAAAGACCTAAATGTTTTTTTCAAAGTATCCCTAGGTTGTAGATGACATCTGGGAGAAATCTCAAAGCCAAAAGACCCAGAATGAGTTTCGGCGACCTCACTCGGTGCTCCGAGTGCACGCTGAGTCACACAAACAAGAATTTAAGCCCCTGGTTTTGTCGTCGAGTCCTTTTAGGCGCGCCGAAGGCACGCCGTGCCATCTCTTGCATTTGTGAGTTAGGAATTGTTTTGACCTAATGAAAAATCCCTGGACTAGTTTCCAAGACCTTAAGACTCTTGGCATCATTTTACCAATATCGGGGCGTTGAATGCACGCTGAGCTCCTCGCTGAAAGCCTAATAGGACCCTTTCCATATCTGAGACCTCAAGCACCTATAACACACTTAACCTAGTTGACCTACCATGTTTATGACCATTGTACATGTGTCTAACAAGATATGACCTTTCAAACCAAACTTTAGCCTACTTTTACCTAGACCTCGATTTGTGATAATTTAAGAGATTTGAGGAACCAAACCCTAGACCTTTCCAATAGTTCCATTCTCTCTTTTTGTTCATGTCTAGGTACAGAAATTGACTATATAGCTTGATATCTATTTATTATGACCATAAGTGTGATTTTGTGCTACCTAGTGCCTTATTTGTTAAACTTTCTATAATTAATAGTTATGCCTTACTACTGATGCCTATGTCTATTCTTATTGATTCTATCATGATTGTTATGCTCATATGAGTGATCTTACTGAATATATGATGTTTGGACTAATATGCTATATTAGAGTTAGAATCATGGGATTGTGCTCATGTAATTGTTGTTTTGAATATATGCCTATGAGTTATTGTGTGTGCATGAACTAAAGGACTTGAATCAATGAGATGCATTATGGACTACCTTGCTGTTATAGCTATGTCTAATACCCTAACATACCCCTGGGATTAGATTACACGAGACTACTTGACTTATTATTAACCATTGCTGTCCTATGGTTGGACTATATTGTTTTCTCCCAAGGTGAGGGATATGTTCTGCATGATGTTCCCAAAAGACTTGTGGAAAAATGATAGGTAAGGGAAAGTTCACAATGTGATTCCCAATAGCTAAATCACGATACCCTTCTGTTTGTTATTTAATATGTATGATTACCAAAGGATAGTTCACATTAGTGAAACCTTGGATATTTTCCCTTGATCACAAATAAGTGGGGAAAATTGTGCGGAGCCCCTTAAAACCATGATGTACACATGCATATCTTATTCTTGGGAATGACCCTGTATGGGTGGATGGTTCAAGAAGACATCTTGCTCAAGGAAGGATTGATCATGTGGGAACTTACTATATTAGCATACTTAACATCACCCTTGCATCACATATTGTTTCTTGATATTATTGAGAGCACCTTGTGTATGATACACTTGATTTGATTTGCATAAAGAAGTAGGTTTGGACTCTTGATATTGACCATTGTGAGATTGGGAGAGTATAACTTATTGCTTGATTGCTTTTATAACCATCATGATTCATATATTTTACAGATTATACTAATATTTTCTATCTCTTTGTTTGTATCTCATAGCATTGAGATATTAGTGAATACCTTGCATTGAAGGATTACTCATCCGGGCTTTCCAGCTTATGTTTCTTGATTTATATTTTCAGGATTGAAGGATAGCGTACGAAAGGAGAGCTTTGGAAAGAAAAGGGATTACAAATTAAGGATTAGTGATAGGGCAGATTTATTAGAATTAGATTAAGGTTTCATTCAAAGTCTTGTAATAAGACCAGATTTGTAAATTTTACTTAAGTATTTAAAAGAACTATTTAATATACTTCCGCTTATGTTTTGATTATTGCTTTCCACTCCCACAGGGATATGGGGTGCGAGTTACAACTTAAATTTGGAGAATCCATTGAGATTTCCAGGTTTAGGATGTGACAAGAAGAAGAAGAGGAAAAGAAGAAGGAAGAAGGAAGAGGAGAAAGGAAGAAGAAATGTCTACAGATCTGAATCTCAGCACGAGAGAGGTAAGTCTCATTTTCTATATGATTCGGCACAGAACACCATGTGATTTTCGATTTGCGTATTTATGTTATGACGCATGATTATCAGTTTGATTTGTATTAATCAATGATTGGTATGGTTTTTAATGGATTTTTTATGATTTATATGTTCGTACTTGATTTAAGTGTTTTAGGATTGAATTGGTGTAATTTGATGGCTTGGTAACCAAATATGGGATTTTGTCCCATAACCCGTCGGCAGGCACCGATCCATCAACTATGCTGCCAAAAGGGGGCTAAAATACATAGAATTTACCCCGTCAGCAGGCACCGGCACACCGGCCATGCTACCGACAGGGGTATGTTAGTGAGAATTTTAGGTGGTTTGGAGGGGTGGTGTGAGTTTACTGAGTATGGATATGGTCTATTGGGATCAAAGGAAGGTCAATGGGCTTGGACCCATCTGCGGGGAACGAACTTTGATTTCCACGGCACACCCCAGCCTCACCATTTAGCCTATCGACTTGACCATGATTTGAGGTTTTGACTCCATTCGTTTGGCGATTGGAACCACGGAGTTTTAGTATTGTTTTGCTTTAGTTGTTGCACTAGTTAGGATACCCATGATGACATCCGGGGATTATTCGTGTGTATGGGCGCACGGGTAGCTTCTGAAGGGTGTTATCACTGGAAATCCTATGGCTATGTGGAAAGGATACCCGTGATGGCATCCGATGGATTATTCATGTGTATGGGCGCATGGGTTGCTTCTGAAGGGTGTTGTCACTGAAAATCCTACGGACTCGTGGTTAGGATGGTTTCCAGCAGATTATCCGTGTGTTTGGGCACGTGAATAATTTCTGATGGGGATTATCATTAGAATCCTAAGGTAATGATGTGAGATTGAATTGGATTGTACACTGGTTAGGATACTTATGATGTTTTCCAAAAGATAATCTGCATGTATGTGCGTGTGGATAGTTTCTGGTGGGGATTATCATTAGAATCCTAAGGTAATGATCTGAGATTGGTTGGTATGGTTTGTACACTGGTTAGGATGCTTATGATGGTTTTTCGTAGATTATCCACGTGTATGGGCGCATGGATAGTTTCTAAAGGGAAATATCATTGGGAATCCTAAGGTAATGATTCCATGCATACTAGGTTGATGTGCTTATTAAGTGAGCCCGGGAGGTGCCAATAATGATTCCTTGCGAGGTTCCTATTAGGTTAACAATACCTATGGGTTGAAAGTCCTATTTAAATAAGGGTAGGATTCTTGAGAGGTCCTATCAGGTTGGCTAGACCTTTGGCATAGCTCACATAAAATCAGCAAGTGGTGGGCTTCATACCATGGGTTAGCCACCCCGAACAAAGAGAGGGGCATCTGGCTGTTCCTGGTGACCTATGCCCCGAATTGGTTCTTGATATTGAAGTATGATGAGGGTCACTTAACATGAGACATTAGCCTGGTTCATTACATTTCATACTTCATTTGCATTCTATTGATTGAGCATACCATATAGGACATTTGAATGATAAATTTCCTAGCATATTCCATATCATCCATGAATCAATATATGACATGAGTTTCTCGTTATTGTACTTATCCATATTTGATGTCCTTTGGTTTTGATTAATGTTGTTTTATGAAGATTGGTGACAAATATGTCACTTACTGGGCATTCTAAGATCACGCGACTTCTAATGTTGCAGTTTGAGGAGTGACGGTGATGGATATGGTCTAGATGCTGTCCTGCCTCATTTCAGCTCCAATACTTTATGTTTAGGTGAACTATGGTAATTATCGGATGTAATGGAATATGTCTCATTTTATTATTTTGTGTAATATTGTTGGGACATGTGACTCTTCAAAAGTCACATGGGTTATGTAATTTTATTTATTTTTTGCTTTCGCACTTTGAGTATTTAATAAAAGTAGTCTTATTGCTTTTATTACCTTGTGAATGATATAACAATCTGCGTTTCATGGTTGGAACCCAAAGGTCTCACCTTGAAATCCATGCTGCCCGTATAGGGATTTGTGCCACGGGTTTCGAGGCGTGACAGATTGGTATTAGAGCAATGGTTATTCAAAGCAGAAGTCTTTCGGCAATCCTTTCAGCTTAGGTTTTACCTGAGTTGTCTAAGCTTGTTTGAGTCGGATTGGGATTAGAAGACTAGTGAACCTAAGGATCACTTAGAAATATGAAGTTAGGAAGGAGAAACGTAGAAACTTGAACTAGGAAAACTATTGACTGATTGATAATAGACTTGCCTGTTATGAAAGTAAGATGGTCTGATTACATGAGAAATAGGATATTAAAGTGATAGATATGTAAGGATGAGAATGAGCGTTGTTTGGTTTTTGTGCACCTTAAATAATAGTTTCCGAAAGATATTGAGTGATGGTAAGGCCACTGTAATAACCCAAACCAAATTAAGACTTAAGTGTAATTACTATAGAATTAAAGGTTAATTTGAAATTTTAGTAAGTAGCCATATTATTTGACTTTTGATTGATTATGATTGGTGGGTTGTACAATTAGGAAACTAAGTGCAACACACAAAATCATAACTTCTTACGTTAGAATGAATGGTTTAGATCTTGCAGTACATAAGACATCCCAATCAATGGCTAAGATTAAAAACAGTAATAGAAGCTTCCATAGGAGTTAGAAACTTGCTAGGATTTAAAATTTAAATAATAGAAACATAGCTGAACTAGGAGAGCTGGGAATTCATCTAATGGCTTAGAATCTAAGACACCCCAATGAAGGGACAAGATTAAAATACAAAGACTAATACTAATAGGAGTATGAAATTGTCTAATTACTATAAATAAATAGGCTTAGCCTGGTTTTCAAAAATCACACAAGCTTGGTGCTAAGAAGGAAAAGTACAGAGCTGAATTATCTGCTCTAACTCAGCAACAACACTGTAAGTATTCGAATTTAATTAGTTTTATGGTTTAAGTAGTGTTTAAAGTTTATTTTTCAATTATACAAAGTAAGTTTCCAAAATCATATCAGTTTTCAAAATAATTTGACAACTATTTAATTACTTATATTTTCTTAAATATTGTAATTGGTTTTTGTTCAGAATTTAATATTAAGGAATGTTACTTAAGAAAGAAAATTTAATAGAAGTATAATTAGATCAGAATTCTGGAAAAATTGCCCAAAATTGGCTGTTCGGCGAGTACTCGGCGAGCTGAGCATGCGTTGAACCAGCTCAGAAGAGCACTCGGTGAGTACTCGATGAGCCGAGCATGCGCTGAGCCTCCTCTGTTAATTTTCAAGTCTCTGGTTTTCACGCCGATGACCAACTCGATGCGCCGAACACGCGCGGAGCCTCTCAGACATATTTTTAGGCCACTGGTTTTGGCGCCGAACACATTCTTGATGAGTGGAGAACGCGCGGAGCCAAACGCTGAAACCCAGAATTTTCACCCAGAAACCTCGGCGACTACTTGACGAACCGACTAACGGGCCGAGCACCCGCCGAAGACAAACCGGCGACCTCTGGGCGCGTCGAAATGTACCAAGTTGATCCAAATCGTTTAAACTTTTGTGTGCATGTGTATCTTGATCTCATTGGACAAATTCTGATGTTAGTTATGCCTGATTATGCATATTTCAATTACTTATACCCTGTTTGGACTGTTTTGCATGCTAGTT
>JAUPMG010269638.1:0-19495 GCA_031762675.1 Pachysandra terminalis
GCCTGATGATGTGGATGAGCGCACCAGTATGCACCGATTGTTTTTGGAGTTTTTTATTTCTGAGCTACAGTCTCCAAGTAGAAGATTGTGGAGCTTGAGTTGGATATTTATTTTGGGTCCCCCCTATTTTATTTTGGGTCGAGCTGCGCGGTCAGCTCGTGGGGGTCAAGGGGGCAACGCCCCTCGACCCAGATCCATTTTCTAATTTTGACTTGTCAAGGCCTATTAGAAATAGGCAGTTTTCACTCTCAGCATTATGGTTTTCACGAGGTTTCTCTCATCTTGTAAAGCTTCAAGGATTATAGTGGATGTCCTAATTTTGACTTGTCAAGTCCTATTAGAAATAAAAACAGTCGTTTGGAATATTTTTTTTTTTTAAGCTATATATCGAGCGATACTCTCGATAAATTGAATTTATCGAGAGTATCGATACCGTATCGCACGATACGGTCAATTTATCGACCGTATCGCGCGATACGGTATTTTTTTTTTATTGTATCATGTTTTACATATGATTATCGTATCGACCTGGTCGATACATGATACGTATCGCCCGATACGGGAGATACGATACGATATTTTGAACCATGTACCAGAGCTTAGAGGGGTATCTGTGGCGGATGTGATGAGAGGTTGGAGCGTTGTTTGTCACTTTTCTGCTGTTAGGATAAGGGTTAGTGTGTTATTGTCTCATCCTCGGGGATTTGTGAAACTAAACTTTGATGGATCTTCGATTGACAATCCAGGCCCGTCAGGCGTAGGAGGTACTTTTAGAGATCATCTTGGTCACTTTTTGCATGTTTTTTCAGGGCCTATTGGTGAAGGAGATTCAACATGTGTTGAGTTGCAGGCCTTGATTACTGGGTTGAAGGAGGCAAGGTCACTAGGTTTTGACTCGATAATGGTGGAGAGGGGGGCTCGAGTTTGGTGATCACATGGATGAAGGTTACTTCGAGGTGTCCCTGGAGATTCACACATTTGGTTCGTATGGCTCGTTTTTTGAGCTAGGGTGTGAATATCTCTTTTAATCAGATCCCTAGGAAAGTAAATGTGTAGGTCGATAGGCTTGCTCAGGAGGGGGTTGGTAGATTAGAATTGTTTTCAGGGGTTCCGGAGGAGGGTTTTTTTTTATGTGGTGGGAGAAGTCGTGATGTAGTATACTTTATGATTATTATAGCGAGAAGATGGAGATACTAGATGTCCACCTCGGACAGCTTACTTCTATCTTGCTCATGTTTGTATTATCCTTTCCAAATCTATAAAACTGTTTCGTTAACAATAAAAAAAAAAAAAAAAAGTCTATGAAAATACTCTGTCCCCCTCAATCCATTTACACCTCGGCTTTTGCCTCCCAACTGATTGCTTCTTGATTTATTACCTCCTCTAGTTCCTTATTTTGTAACCTCTTGGATTCCATCTCATCTTTAGACAATGACTGTGACTGTTCAATCTTACCAATTTTTTCGATTTCCGAATTTTGAGTCATTTTCCTACCCTGAAGGCTTCCAAAAGAATTTTTATTCCATTGGTTCAATTTGGCTTTTATGTACTTTAATGATTGCATGAATAGGAACCCAAACCATCCCGACCACCCTTGTATTCTCTCATTCTACCATTGTTGAACATTTTCTTTTAACTCTTGACTAATCCACATATTCTCAAATCTAAAGGGAGATGGGCCTCTATCCGGTTATACATAGGTAGTCAATAGAGGCCAATGGTCCTAAGTGGTTCTAGAATTAGGGGTTAATCATTGTTCTTACACTTGATGTGGCCAGAGAGATTTGGATGCATGCTCTATAGTTGATTGATGCAGATTGGATGATGTATTCAGGAGTTAGACTATTACTTGATCAGTGGAGGTTCCTAAGGCTAGAAAGGGGTAAGATGATGTACCAATTCGTTTTGCACAAAGTCGTGTGGCGGATCTGAGTAGAGAGAAATAAGAGGATATTTGAGGGTTGGAGGTGAAGTACGAAATAAATCTTTGATTCGATCTTTCTTTCCTCGTAGCTCTTGGTTGTCTGTCCTACGGGAGTTGGGAGATTTTTCAGTGTTTGAAATTGTTCGAGGTTGGTCTCACATCTCCTTCGGTTTGTGCAACTACTTCAGTTTGGAATCTTCCTTTAGAGGATTTCATCAAGCTGAATTTGATGGCTCTTCGCCTGGAATCTGGGGCTGTTTGGTATTTTTTATTTTTTATTATTATTTGTTTTTTGGTGGGGGGTTGCCTTTTCAGCTCCGATGTGTACTGAAGATGCACTACATGCTGATTGCTGAGATTTTGATGCTAGTAGTTGGGATGAGGGACACAAGATCACAGGTATTCTAGTCTTGTGGTAAAGGGCGACATGTCATTAGTTATCTCTTGGATCATATCTTCAAAGGGGTGCTCCTGGCGATTTACTCATCTTGTTCATTTGGTTTGCTAGTTTGCTTCCAGGAAAAACATTTCATTTATCCAGGTGCCACGATCCGCAAACAGCCTCGTGGACTTGCTAGCTAGGAGAGGTGCTGGTCAAGAGGATTCGTTCCTTGAGACTCTGTCAAAGGAGACGCTTCTCGGAGATGGATGATATATAGTCTTTCTTTTCTTTCCTCTTCTCCTTTTTTCCTTCATCCATTTCCCCAGTTCCTTGGGTCCTATTATTATTTTGTAGCCTCTGTCAAAGGACATCTTAATTTCTTAATTCTATTTCTTCTTCATAATATATTATTTTCTGCTATTCATCTTAATTTTCTGCGACTCTTCGTTAGGATTTTTTGTGGTTGTACGTCCAAACCTTCCAAAACCTAAAGGGTTCAATCCTGCACCACAATCATATGCAGTTCTAAGACCTTGCTTGCTATCCTGTATCAAGGACTTTCTAGGGTATTTTGGATTTCAAAAAAAATAAATGAATGAAAAATAATATTAGAAAGAAGAAGAGCAATGTACAAGATTTCTATTGTTCTGTTTCCTCAGACATATCCTCCCACAGATTTCTAGTGGGCGTCTTTTCTAACCCATTTGGATGCTTCCCATCAAAGAACATCTGAAGTGCTTTTGTTTCTTTGTGGATCTTACTTTTGTGGTTGGTGGCCCTAGATTGGATTTCAACTGCCAACCATCTTATTCAAAGAATTGTTTCCGAACACATGCTTCATGTGCTGGTAGGGGAATAATATGATTTTTTATTGATGAACTGTTCCTCTATTCAGGATCCTTCGAGTTGCCAAGATATTTGAATGCATTAAGTTTTCTTAGAGAATGTAAAGATCATTTCTATTGCTAGAAGTTTGTTGTACATGTACTTTTCCATGCTTCCTTTGCTTTTGTTTAGCACATTTTGCTCAATAGATAGTCATAACCTGCTTGTCCTTACCCTACTTGGCCATACTTCACCCGTTTAAAGACTAGGTTTCGGATCGGGGATCGTCCCGGTCCGATCCCGAGTTGGATCGCCGATCCAACTATGGATCGGACGATCCTAGACGTTCCAACAAAATAAAGCTTTTTTTTGTTGGATCGGTTTAGGATCATCTGATCCAACCTGGGATCGGACAATCCAGGACGATCTGAACCAATCTAACAATAAAAAATAAAAAATAAAAAAAACTAGGAACCGATCCAAGGAGGTTTTTAAGTTTCTGGGCATCAATAACCTTTTTTTTTTTAATGTTTTTGGTTATAATGGAATCAATAACCATTTTTTGATATAATTTTATAAACTTGTTCATTGTAGCAATTGTAATTTTTCTACTTAGTCACTTAACAAAACTTTATTTATTAGAATATTAATATTTAAACAATAAACAACTAAAAAGAAGCTCTAATAAAATAATGTAGATATAATATGAGCACTAAAAGGTAATTAAGGATCCCTAATTTGTAAGAACTTCCATAATAATTTTCCACCATTAAAAGTTCCATAACAAATAAAAATGACTAAATATATTTGATCAACTACAATGTATGATCTTAATACCACATCGAATTTCAATGTGGGTCGAATTGTGTATCATCATCATCATTACTTCTATGTTTCTGCGAGGAATATGAGCCATGTGGGTTATATTCAGGGAATAAGAGTGGTTTGAGCCATTGCATCTGATGAATTGCTACCATCATGCCCTTGATATGATGATGTCCCACTCTCACTAGAATATTGGCCATAATTTTGGTATCCACTACCAAATGGCTGCTCATAATGTTGTCTTCTAGTATAAGAGTCCGGAATATAATGTCTTCCAGATGAGCGAGGGTAATTCATATCCGGAATGCAAAAGTCTAAAAAAGTATCGTAGCTATAATCCGAAATGCTTATCCTTTGTATCCTCCCTGTTTCGTCATCATATGCAAGGAATGCAATGTCGCCGACATGTCGCCATTTTCTAAGGGGGCGACATGACATCTCGACTCTAAATCGCTTTGCGGCGACTTGAGCGACATTGGCTACATGTCGGCAACATGTCAGCGACATATCGGCGACATGGCGAAAATTTTCAGTTTTTTTGATTTTTTTTTTAAAAAAATGTTAGATATTTGTTTTTGCATTTTTTGATGTATTATGATGTATTTAGACACTACTTAGGGTTTTTTAAAACTTGGGGGGAAAACCCATCAAAAATCCCACATTTCCCTAGATTTTCCCATCATTTCCCCCATATTTCCCTTTTCCCCCTCATAGATATGGCACTTGATTTCTAGTTTTATGTATCTTTTAATTGACTTACATTCACTTTTAGTATAGCTTAATTAGATGTAGCATCTTTTTTATATCTTACAGACCCGACAGCGTTTAAATTGACCCCCCTCAAGTAACGACTTTTAACGTGTAAGCATTTGTTTTTCAATTTTTTGATGTATTTGGATGCATTTAGGTCTTAATTAGACATGTTTAAAGTTTGAAGCCAAAAATCCATCAAAAATCCATGATTTCCCGACATTTCCCCCTGTTTTCACCATGTCACTGAAGTCACCTGGCGACATCGACATTGGAAACCTTGATCATATGGAGTCCTCTGTCTAGGTGGCATCCCCCCGTTTCTAAATGTACCATAAACATGATGTATATGTCTCTGATGGAGGTAGAGTCTCGTCATCATCATCGTCCCGAAGAACAAATTGAGGTGCTCGTGTACGCCGAGTATTCCTTCGGGTTGAAGGCGCACCATGATTCGTGTCTTGTGGCAATGTAATTGTCATCCTCCCCGGTAAATGAAGTCTGTCTGCCACCACCACTGCTACCTTTCATACTAAGTCCGCTACCACTAGGTGCAGTACTATTAAGATCTCCACCACTACCAGAATAGAACTCATCATTTGAGCACCACCGACATTGTCATCATCGTCAAAGTGAGCTCCTGATGGTCCAACCTCCTCGACATCGTCATCATCGGCTCCATCCTCACCATCACTGTCAACAATGAGCCAGCCCAAATCATCACCCTCCATCACCGGTTGTTCTTTTTTTCTTACCCACTCATCTAATGTGTCGTCTTCCTAAACAAATATGATTCAAATTGATTGGATTGAAGTATTCATAATCAGTATCCCTGTTCATCAGATTTCTAACCTGTAGTCGCATATTATAATAAGTAAATACTAGCTCATGCAACTTCCTCATCTTCAACCAATTGCGTGGTTTGGTGTGGACCTTGGCAAATGCACTCTAATTACGTTCACAACTTGAGGATGAGCACGTTTGACTCAAAACCTTTATTGCAATAGACTTTAAAGCCGGCGCACTATCACCATAATTGTACCACCATTGCGCTGTAATGTGTAAGATACAGTGAGAATAGAGATATTAAGAAGGTTAATAAAATTAAAGACATGTCATAAATTGAAACTGACCTGGGAGATCGTTTTTTCGTGTTGATCTGATCAATGTACTATCAAACTCTCCTTTCCCCTCTTCATAAAACTTAAGCTAAAACATTATAATATTGTGATGATGAGTATCACTCAAAATATAGAAGAATTATATATATAATTTAAAAACTATTTAATTTACATACTTCATTTATCATTGTTTCAAGGATCGGACTGATTCGATCCAGATTGGCCGGTCCGTATCGGGATTGGCCAGAACTGGTCCGATCCCAAGTCACGATACAACTATTGTATCAAGTGGCTTTGGATCGGATTGGTCCAACCGATACGGATATAGATTGGCCGATCCAGACAGGTCCAATGACTGTATCAGACCGGTCCAAAGTTTTTTTTTTTTAATTTATAAAATGAACGATCTAGTAAGTGTCTGCCTGGACCTGTTTGATATCGATTGGTCTGATATCGACTGGTATCGCTGATCCGGTGACCGGTATCGCCGTTTTGGCAACCGGTCGGGCAGATCCATTTTTTTTAAGAATGATCCAACTTTTGGATCGAACTTGGATCGGCCGCTATTGCTGATCCAAATCGGGATTGGTTGGGACTGGTCCGATCCCGAGACTTTAAACCCTGTCATTTATTGCTTGACCTGCTTATGCAAATCTGGTTCTAACCTACGGATTACATTCTTCACTCTATTTCGCACTTCGGGGTGATCTGATAGGTTGTATTGAAAGCTTGGATTGAGGAAATACGCTGCATAAAATTTTAATGACCAGTATGTAAGTAATAATTACATGTATGATAGAAACAATATAAATTAATTACA
Source organism: Pachysandra terminalis (assembly GCA_031762675.1). NCBI lineage: Eukaryota > Viridiplantae > Streptophyta > Magnoliopsida > Buxales > Buxaceae > Pachysandra > Pachysandra terminalis. The sequence continues at coordinate 6,648 of JAUPMG010269638.1, forward strand.
TGTATGATAATGTTATACATGCTGCATGTAAATCATGATGCAATTGTCCTTCCCACCTCCTATCGATGATATCCCTATACCTCTGATAACTCTTTTCATTACTCTTAAGGGCAAGCTTTGCCCTGTTCATTGCTTCATAAATAATGCACATGGTAGGCTTCTTATCTTGATCAACTAACTTCAAGACTCTCACAAGAGGTTCCATAATCTTGCATACAAGTTCAGCCTTCTTCCAAAAATTTGTAGTTAGTATCGAATCGGATACCTCTGCCATCATATTCCTTCTATCTTAATCTCTTAAAGAAAACCTCTTCCATTCATCAGATGTAAACACCCTTTTTAGCCCTGCCTGATGTCTCTTTAGGCTCTCAAGGACTATAAACTCGGTGGAAAATCTTGTAATTCCGGTCTCAGCAGCTCCCTACCATCAGTAAAAGTCTTCATCATATTAACCAACTTATTGCTATTATAGATGAAGCTAGTAATATTTCACCCTTTCTCAATAACTTCCTTTACTAGCGTTGTTTTTCCAATCTCCTCAAGCATGAGATCGATGCAATGGGCTGCACATGGTGTCCAATATAAATGCTCTCTTCTTCATCAACTCTTTTCCAGGCGCCTTAAAGCTTGCCTCGTTATCAGTGACAATCTGCACGATATTATCCTCTCCTACCTCCACAACAACAACATCTATCAATGCAAGTATGTACTCCTTCGTCTTTTCTTTTCCTCTCGCATCTACCGCCTTCAAAAAGATCATCTCTCTACCATAATACACCATAAAATTTATTAGTGTCTTGTGTGTGTGTTAGAAGTCCATCCATCACACATAATGGTGCATCTATATTTTGGCCATTTCTTCTTCAATTGGCCAATATAGTGTTGTAGCTCTTCAACTTCTTCCTTTAAAAATTTATTGCTCATCTGATATGCACTTAGAACCTTAATTCCAGGCCCTGCTTCAGCTGTTGTGTCTGCCATTGTCTGAAAATAGGGTGACTTTGTAGCATTGAATGGGATGGCATTGTGGAGAGAACTTTGTTGTAGCCCTAACCACCTTATTGAACAAGTCTTTATTCCACATTTCTTTTATTTATTTTTTTTTCTGTTTTTCCTGCTTTGTGTGAAACAGAAATGGATCCAATCCTCGAGGGTTCCTCTCCGTCTCCTCAACATCAATCTCTGCCTGCCTTTCTCTCTGTGTAGCTACGACTTAATCTAACTTTTCTTGCAGCTGAAGATGACCCTTCTCCAACCTCTCTATATGGCCTCGATCCAGCTCCGTAGTCAACTGAAAATCTCCTACCTCCCTCCTCTCTATATGTGTGTTGACTGCTTCTAACCGCTTCTTCTAGATCAACATCAATATACTCATGATCATCATCTCTGTATCTGGGTTCAGACTCGCCAATTCTAATCCCACGTCGACTACCGATACCATACAGGGAATCTTTAGTCAATCAGTCCATCAAGTCTTGCTTACCTTTCCCCTGCATTGCCCTTAAACAGCTAGTTGTCTTTAAGTGATTTCGGATAACATCCTTGACTTCTTTTGGACAATTATGACATGATTTTACTTCTCCTTTCTTCCCAACTAAGTTTTCTTTAAACCTTGTTACACCACCATGCATTACCTTCCCACAATAATTACATTGAACGCGCTTCTTGCCTTTGGTCAAAGCCACGCAGTGAGCCCACCCAATATCAGAATCTCGTCGTGGAGGCATTCTACAAAATGAATTAAAACCCTAAAAGGCAGCTAATTAAGGTTCAATTATAATTTTAAGTGGCACAGTTGCGAACGCCCTATCATTTTTAATAGGTTAAAAATTACAAACGTAGAAACTAAATTTGTCTTACTAACATACAAAAAGATTAATATACAAAAAGATTGCAAGCTAATTAAGGTTCAATTATAATTTTAAGTGGCACAATTGCGAACGCCCTATCATTTTTAATAGGTTAAAAATTACAAACGTAGAAACCCTAAACCCTAAATGACTAAATTTGTCTACTAACATGCAAAAAGATTAATATACAAAAAGATTGCATATACGAAAGCAAATTAATTCATTAAAAGACTATATTTATTTATTTTTGTGAGGTTGCATAGTGTTGCATTGCATCTGAGCAACCCTCTAATATTTTAATGTGTACTTGGGCATAAAAGATAATAGTTGTGGTGAATGCTTGAATGTGTGATGTGTTGATGGATGCCCTAACAGCTTAAAATCCTTAGGATTTTATTTCCTTACCTTTAAAAATAATGAATCTAATGACATAGGCAATGAATGCAATCAATCACCATATGTTCATCATGTCCTGCAACATCTCGGTGGTTATAGCCATCCAATTTGAAGGTTCAGAGCTCCTTCAAAACGTAGGTACCAACCTCACCTTTCCTAGCTAGGTGCATGTACCCTCCAATTTGGAACAACACTTAAAACTACTACCACAATGTGCAGCTATTAAAAACTACCATTTTGTTTTTACAGAAATTGAGAAACAGAAAAGAAAATCTTGAAAAATATCCCCATCTTATTAAAAAATAAAAATAAACTATATTACTCGGGTGGACCAGACTCGAGACTTTATAGATGTTGTTCTTTAGCATTTATTATGAAACTATTGAAAGAAATGACTAAATTTGTCTACTACCCAATGTACTCAAAACTGATTAATTGGTTCTGAATCTAATATCATAGATTCAATCGCTTCAAGGACCCATTAAGAATTGGGTGTATATTGACTAATTAGTTGGATAAACAGGTATAAAGTGTATATATCTATACATTGCAGAGGTAATAAAGTAATAATTTAATTATATTATATTTTTAAAAGATTTTAATAATATATACCAATTAATGAACAATTAATAAATATATTAGAAATTTTTAAAGCAATCACAAGAATTACTTAAAAACAAGTATTATATTTTTTTTTTCCGAGGAAAAATATACACTTTCATGCATCTACTTTGCAATTATTAAATATGCATCTAATTGTTTTTTCTATTATTATGTGAAGAGAATTGTAGATGAAAAAAAAAAACATACCTAGATGAGTGATTTACAATTGGCTATGAGATTCCACGTAATTCCGATAAGATTTAAACGACACGGGATTCCGACGATGTTCCCGACTTCAATTGAGCAAATGCTAGTTTTATATGTATTTAAAGACTGAAGGTTTGCACTGTAAGGTCACAGGAAGAGAATAAGAATTCACGAGAAAGAGAATAAGAATTCCTCTTTCAGTCATTCCTCTCTCTCTCTCTCTCACTCTCACTCAATCTTTCAGAGACTCAGACTCTAATAAGTACATTTTTTTTTTGTTTGGACATGTAAAGAGAATAATAGAAACCTCTCTCTCTCTCTCAACATAGAGTTTAGAGTCTATATTGTCAACTCTTTTTAGGAAATGACATTTTATTTGTTTGGACATGTAAACTTTAGGATTTGACATTTTTATTTGTTTGGACATATAAAGAGAACAAAAATTCCTCTTTCTTCTCAACAGCATGTTCAAGTCTCTCTCTTCTGAACAGCATCTCCAAGCCCATCCCATCAACATACCCTGAAATCAATAAACCATCATTACTATGATTTAATAGGTGTATAATAAAATGATATAATCAAGTTATGAATTGGCCTTTATTTCCCTACACGATAACAAATGAAGAAAAAAAATGTATCGGACGATCCAATCTGGATCATACGACTCGGCTCAGACGATCCTGTGACGCATCGGCCGATCCAGACGATTCGACACGGAATCGTCCCGAGTCGAGCAGGTATATATATATATATATATTTTCAAAAACAAAAACCGGACGATCCAAATTGGATCGAACAATCCAACTCGTCGATTCTGAGACGGATCATCAGGATCGGCCAATCCGTATCGGGATCGGACCGAGTCAGTACATTTTTAGGTTTTTTGGGATCGATTTTAGACCAAGGATCGTTCCTGTCCGATCCCGAGTTGGATCATCCGGTCCGATCCTTTACACTATGCTTGGCCTAGCTCCAGTTGATTTACTCCTGAATCCGTGTATTCGTCAGCCCATTTCACTGAAAAAGCATTTGTCCTATATGAGTTACTTGGCTTATTGAATACTGCCTCACCTAGCTCATTCAATCCTTTCATAAGCGGGTCTTCATTATCAAAGACTTGCTCAAGTCTATTACTTGCAGTCATCACTATGGAAAGGTGACTATTACATTCATAGGTAGATACTACTAATTGTTTTAGTGGATTTTTGTGTCCTTTTTTTGAGTTCTTTTACCTCATAAATAAAAAAAAAAAATCACTCAATCAAATCCATGTAAATCCATCAAATCAATTCGTATACATTAATTTATTTTAGTTTTAGGCTAAATATATTATTTTATCAATGAATTTAAACCAAACTAATACAGCAACAGATCTAAACTCTTTGCAACTCCAAAAGTGCTTTCGTGACAAAATCCCTTAGAATTCCAACCTTCATTCTCAAAGAAATAATTGATCTTGTGCATTTTATTATGATATGTAGCGTAATTTGATGAAAATAGGTTATAATGCGTGTTTTCTTCACATTCGATGAATTATGAAGGCTCTAGAAAATGTCTCGATAATTGGAAAAATTGTTATGATGTTTTGCAATTTTTACTTCTCAATTTTATTTATTTATTATTATTATTTTTTGATTATTAAGACGACATTAATAAAAAGAGGCTTCCTCCTACAATGTTTTTCATAAAAAAACTTTCAGTACGCATCCAAGTATGTTTGTTTAATCCTCATAGAAATACTACTTAATTCACTCATCCATGACAAAAAAAAAGTGCTAATATTTCATTGAACTAGTGGAGGTTGTATTTGCTTGTTTCTTAAATTGCTTTGAAACTTTTGTGAATAAGAAAATCATAATTTGCTCTCAAATATTTTATGTGCAATACCGAATAACACTTTTATAGTTGTCTTCACATCTAAATTTTCAACTTTCTCTTCATCCCATTCTATTTATTTCCTAATTAGACTACATTTTATGAACTATCCTATTAGTCCAGGTGAGCTAGAACTAGCTGTTTACTTGGGCTTCAGCTGACTGCCTGGGCAAGGTCTTTGGCTCGACAAGTGCCCAGTTCTAATAGATCTTTAATACTTTTTATTAATATATACCTTAAATTTTTACTTATATCATATAAGTTATTAGACAATACTAACGAGATTTATACCAATACTTATCTTTCAATTTTTTGTGGGTTACTCATGTTGGGAGATGTGTTTTGGTACCCACACGGTTAAATGAAAATTCATTATTTATCAACTTATTACTTATTTCTCAATAACCTATTGATATTATTGGCTACATGATTTATTGTTATAGTAACTACAATTATACAATACGAAAATATATTAATGATGACTCAATTAAAATTTATAGATAATTCATAGCTAATTACTATAATATCTTTATATGTTAGTAATTGTAAGTAGGGATCGTCACTTGGTGTGACGGTAAAAGCCTCGAACTGCCAAGTGTGAGTCTTGGCGTAGCCACTTTGTACAAAAAATGCTAAAGGTTAGGTATGTTGCCAATCCGCGCCTCACATGACCCTGAGTCGGCAGGAACTACACTGGGTTAAGGTCCTTTTAATTATAAAAACTTATTAGTAATATAACTAACATTAAATAATATAATGCATACTAATTTGTCAATTGTTATCCACCTTATTAATGATATTAGTTATATTCTTTTTTGTTTATACTAATAAGAACAATGTAATATACAATTATATTAGCATATACGCAATTAAAATTTATTGATTACTAATAAAGTTATGCAATCTATATTAACTTTTTAATTACTAATTTATTGATTATATAATTAAATCAGCTTATTAGTTGCCTATTATTTTTTTTCACTTATTAGTTATAAATTGTTTTATTAGTAATACTATCTTTATGACTATCTATTAGATTTTAAATTATAGTTATATAAAGTTATTGCCCAAGCGAGCACCTAATCTCCTTGGCGATATGCCAATCTAACACCTAGGTTCAACTAGGTAATTTGACAACTATGGGACTCCCTCTTCGTTTGTTGGATGACTTAGCATTTGGTTGCTTATCAAATCCTAGTGTACCATAGCTATTTGACTGGCCAAAGTTTCCTCAATAGAACTCTGCTAAATAACCTCCTTTTTGGTGGATGTATCCATAACTGCTTAGCTATTGATCATCTATTTTCACTGGGAGGATTAAAGAAAGAATAATGCTTTGAACAATTAACCATTGCAACCAAAGTTACTGATTTTCAAGTCGTGATTTTCCACTGCATGACGTGGAGTTGGTTAATAGATATCTCTCTATAGCTTCATCTAAATCTAAAATGCATGGTAAAGTTGATATTTTAACAAAGATGCTTAAAAGAAACAAGAGTTATAACATCATATGGTTATAACTTTGAGATTGTGTTAGGAGGGATGAAAATAAAAGTGAATTTGTACATTGTCTAATTCTGAATTCTTGATGACATGAAGGGGCAGACTCGGTGGAGGATAGTATTCTTCTTCCTTCTCCCCTATTACAACCAAAATTCTCTTCGCTTGTTACAAATGAAGTCTTAGGATGTAAGGTTTCCCCTTCCTACTTCATACCCATTGTTTAAGTTTCTATTAATTTTTCTAATAAATAAAATTCTATTATAATCTTAATGTCAAGTTAATTTATGTTATTATACTTCAGTGAATTGCATATATGGAGAATATCTTCTCTAATAACTAATAATACACCAGGCCATATTTTAAAAAATTATTAACCAGTGAATATTAGAGATTATTAGCTACGCACTATATAATGGAATTGGTTCCTCAAAATATTTTTAGATATTTGAGATTGTTAGTTTATGTATTATCAGTTCTTAGGTGGTTCACTGTATATTTCTTTTCACTTTCTTGTGATATCTTTTATATCTTGTGAAATATAGCGTTTTGTAAAAAAGAAGAAGATAAAAGACAAAAAATTTAAAATTTTAAAAAAACAAAGAAAAGGATTGTACTGTGTGAATACAATAAGATTTTTTTTCTAACTTTTGAAAAGAAAACTTGTGAGGGTAATGACCATGCTTCCATGGCGCATCTGTGCCCTTATATGTGACAGTATTTCTTCGTAGTTCAATTAATACTTTGTCCCGTAATTTGCTATTTAATGCATTTTAGATTGTGCACCATCATCTTTATCAATTTTTCCCTAGCTTTCCTAATGTGTACATTCTTAATAAACTGATACCTAGGTGATTGTCTTCATTATTTTTATCATGCTCCTCAGTTCTGTTTAATCTTTATGGCATTCTGCTTTGTACTGATTTTTAATAGGAAGATGAAGCTAAAAAAGGGGAGTTGGAGGCAGATAAAGATAGAATGATGAGAGAGTATAGGGCTCAATTAGACGCTGAAAGGGCAAGCAAACTTGCCCATGGAAGAAACCACTCAAGCACCAAGTCTACTCCCAAAAAAGGTAAGTATAAAAGTTTGATTTTGTTTTTTTGGGTAATAAATTTAATTAGTTCTTTTCTAAATATAAAACATGCCCATGCAGACAGGAAGGACAAGAATTTCAAGAAAAGAAGCAGCAAAAAAAGAAAGGTGCATCTCGTTCTTTTGAACTGTTTATACGTATCATCAATTTGGGTATAGGTGTTAGGTGAGGGTATCTGTCTCAATGTTGGATGTATTGGGATCCCATATCATGGGATATAGGAGCTTCATTGAGAAAGGACTAACTATTGGTCAGGTGGACATGGACATCTCATCCATCATAGTAAAAGTACATTCTTCATATAACGAAGCTAGCTTTAAAAACTAATAAATTTAACATTCAATCATGAAACAAAGCAATTGTAAATTTGAAACATGACAATATAGAAATCTCCATGTAATTATGTAGTAGAGTTATATGAGAGAACACTAGTTTTAGGAGAGACACTAGTTTTAGCATTCCTAAATGAGCTCCTAATGTTGGGTGCATGTTCAGAAATCTGGATGCGTGGCCAATCTTGTAAAATTCCAGAAGAAGTGAATAGCCGTTAAAAGTATCAGGAATACCCATACTCTTGTCATGTTGGACAAGGATATGGTGGATAAGGTCAGGAATGAAGCTAGTAAATACGTCATGGGGGCATGGTTTAAAATATCTTGTCTTATCCGTCGATATGTATCTTGTATCCACTCTGTTGGCATGATACATAGGTGCATTTTAGGATAAGTTAATTTCTACACAGTATCGGTCGATACATGTAATATTTCGACCGTATAGGTCAATGCAACCTATGTGTTACAATATATTGACCAATGCACTTGATACAACATTCACTCAGTTGTTTAACTCTCCTTCTATCCCTAACCAAAAAAACAAACCCCACTGATGTACAACCAATTTCGCTTAAACCCACACGGGTTAGCTCAACTGGTAGGCTCTCCAGCTTAGGAATTGGAGGTCTGAGGTTTGAGTCCCCGGGCTTACGTAATATATGGTCCTTGTGGGTGGGATCATGTATCCGGAATTTACCCTGTCCCCATTAAGTGGGGTCGGGGGTTCAACATCACCAAAAAAAAAAGAATCTATTTGGAGCTTAAAAGCGCTTTTCTTCTTCTTGCATTGTTTTTTGAGGTATGCATTCTAAGAGTTTTTGTTTTCATTCTAAATCATATTCTATGTATAAAGCATGTTTTGGAATTTTGTTTCATGCATCTATGAATTTCAAGTGAAATCCATAGATTTAGCTGCCTATTTTTCCAAGAAATATGCAATGTTCTTAAGAGATTTAAAAAAAATAATAAATCTTTTTTTTTTTTTTTTACCAAAAAAAACCTATTAAACAATATTGTTTTAACCTAAACTTTCTACATAAGAATCTAAGGCAGATATATCAGCTTCATATATTAATCATAATGTTTGAGAAATTAATGTTTGGATATAAAATAATGTAATATTTTTTAAATGAATGATTCAATAGTGTAAGATTTTGTTTTAGATAAAAGTACACAATGTCATCCTAGATTAGGTTTTTACTTGATTGATCATATATTTGTATCTTAAAAATAAAATATCATCCTAGACAAATATTACAAGTTTATATTTTAGTCACTATTTTTTTTTTTTTTTGAATGGTAAGTAATTTTATTCCAAGTGAAGAAATGAAGCTTACAATAGTTGCTGATTATTATCATAAATAGCAACAGTAAGGATCACTGTTCTGCATTACAACAGAGGTCATAGAAGGCAGTAGGTAACAGCAAGAAACAACAGTTACATAATCACACCTTCAAGAAGAAGAGACTATAGGTTAGATACCAACGCTACGAGGGGTATATCAGCTCGGTAAGTCTTTGCATATGATCTTCTTCAACTCAAAGGGGAGGCTATCCCTTGAGTAGGTGATGAGATTGTTCATGGCAGTCGCATGAGAAGCAAACCAGTCAGCAGCGGCTTTCCCCTCTCTGTACACATGCTCAATCAAACATGATCTGAAGCTTTGTATCAAGGTTCTGATTTTCTGTATCCTAAAGCTGTGCTACCATGGGATATTAGTGTGTTGTCCATCCAGAAGATTCTTAGCTCCCAATAAGTTCGAGGCCACAACTAGTTTGCTCATGCCACAGTTCTTTGCCTGGTTTAGCCCGATGCTGATGGCTGCCAGTTCATGGTGTAGGACAGATGAAGGTTCTTTAGCAACAGCAAAGATCAAGCTGCACTCTCCCAAATGATTTCTAAGAAGACCACCCGATCCACCCCTGTTATGAGTGAGCGATCCATCGCAATCAAGCATGAAGCAGTCGTTCGGAGAGACAGACCAGCTGATATTTGCGAATCTTTCATGGCTATAGGTGCCCGAAATCCCCCAGTTGCAGCAGATTTCTCTGTTCAGCTGATTGTCCAGGATCTTACCGAAGGCAACCTTAGCTTTATTAGCCATATCTCTCTTAATTTGATCAATAACAAACACTTCAGCTCTTTAGTGGTTGCTAAAGATCCAGGCATTTCTCTCTCCAAAGGTTGTAGACAGTGGAAGAGAAGGCAAGCTTCCTAATAATATCAGCAACTCCATGCCAGCATATGCTTTTGCACACCACAACACAAGCTCAGGCCATTGTTTATCAGGTGGAGTAATACATCCAAGTTTGTTAATCTCAGACCATACCCTCTTCGAGTAATTGCATTCAAAGAAGAGGTGTGTGTGGGAATCAGCCATGCGTTGGCACAGCACACATCTCCCAGAATGTATCACTCCGAAGGCCATCAGCCTATCATGCGTCGGCACAGCATATGCAAGCCTGTCTGGGGCTGTGGTGCTTAAACCAGATCAGTTTGTCCCAAGCCACCCTGCTGTCCTTGATATTCACAGCCAAATAAGTATCTTTGATAGTGAAGTTGCCGAGCCTACCAAGGGACCGGATCACTCTGTCATTTGGCAGGTAATTGTGGATCTGAACCTTGTGAAGATCAGCCCAAATACCCCCGAGTGTGTGGTTGTCAGAAGTAGGAGGGGCCCATACTCCGTTCTGTATTATGGAGCTCACTTTGTCATCTCTATTCATGTGCTCTTGGTAGATAGTTCTATTCGTCACAATAGAATTAAGGGGGCCATTAGGGTGCCAGCAGTCCCACCACAGGTAGGTGTTATTTCTATCAGCAATGTGATTCATCAACATATTGATTGCATCCTTTCTCAGCATCAGAATTTTCTCCATGCCCACGAGCATGAGGTCGGGCATCTAATACACCAAAATATTCTAGACTTGATGAGGAATCTCCTTGTCCATCTAGCCCAGATACCCTTATCATCAGATGCTAGAAACCATATATATCTCATGATGTCCGCCTTGTTCCACACTTCGATCTTTCGGGGTATTTGGAGCGAAAGGAACAAACGTATCTTTGAGGAGGTTCAGAGACCGGTCTCGTGGTTGATTGATTCCATTATAGGGATGGTGGTGGGTTGGGTGGCAGTTAGGCAAGAATTTCAGGGCATTTCTATAGATTCGATTACCAGATGTTGGGGTGTTTTGTTACAGTCTTCGACGGCTTGCTCTTTGAAGAGGGAGGTATGGTGTGCGCCTGTTGGGGATTGCATTAAGTTGAATTTTGGTGGTTCTTCTTTGGGCAATCCCAGTAGATCTGGGATTGGTGGGGTCTTCAGAAATTCGCTTGGTGAGGTTATTCATGTGTTTTCGGGTCCGATTGGTGATGCAGATTCTAATACCGCTGAGATTAAGGCCTTGATTGCTGGTCTAAAAGAAGCTAGGAAGCTTAATTTGGAGTATATACAGATTGAGGGGGATTCTTCCTCTATTATTTCTTGGATATCAGGTGCTGGAAGATTCCCATAGAGATATGCTCATTGGATTAGTCAGGCTCGGTTTTTGGCAGCCGGCTTTAGAATCTCTTTCTTTTATGTTTTGAGATCTGCTAATGAGATGACAGATGGGTGGGCCAAAAGAGGAGTGGATACTCTTTTGATGCAAGAAAGCCTATGAGGGAGGATATTGTGAACCATGATGGATAGGATTGTGCTGTTTTTTCATAGATTTTTTTTCTCAGACTTTTTGTATAGCTGTTTTATTTGTTTTTTGGATCACATTTCGTGATTTCTTGTTGCTTATGTAATCCTTTTGATGATTAATAATAAAATGTTGTTAATGATAAAAAATAAACAAATCCAATACGTATTTTGATACGTATCCTTTTTTGGGCCGACCGATATGCGACCTCGATACGATATTTTAAACCCATGCATGGGTGTCTGTGTGTTTAACTTTTCAAATTACACCCTTGCACATATTTTATAAAATTACAGTGTTAGACCCATATATTTTTATAAATATCTGTTTTACATTTGTATTTTGTGTGCTTACCCTCTTTCTTTTTCCTTTTTTCCTTTGTCTTTTTACCTTAAAGTCTTGTACCTTTATGTTTTGGTATATTCTATTTGAGAGATGTTTATATTTATAACTTATATTATATTTTTTATTTGCATTTTACATTTTAAAAATCCTTCGTCACCATATTCTTGTAGTTAGAATGCTTTTACTGTCCTTACTCTAAATAGAAATAGAAATATTCCCAAGTCATCTTTTGATCTGCCACTTTCACCCATAAAAATTAAGTAATATTCACTTAGTAGGTAATGAAAATTAAATTATTTATTATTTAATTTATTCTTTTATATTTTAGAATTCATTACAAGGAAGATCTTATCTGTTAGAAAAATGCTAAAAAGAAGCCTGCTATAAGATTTAAAATTTTTTTGATAGCTATGCACATTAAGTTACTAAAAGACATTGTTCTTTTGTTTTTTTTTTCTCAATGAGTTTTCCCACGTGACTTGCTTTTGGGGCTAAAACTTGGCTTTGTGAATTTGGCTCATGTTCAAAGACACATACAAGCCGGGTTGTCCAAATCAATTCAACCATGCGTAAAATACACTCGTTTTATAATGTAGTTGTTTTCTTAGAATTTTGTTAACTCTCGTTTCTAGAAGAGGTTGATTGTATGGGAACACTCCATGCTTAGAAACCTAGTGAGAGGTTTCGAATGTGACAATTTGTGGACCCACTTATCATTATGTATAGTGGATTCCACCTTGAACAGTGAGTTTTGTCACATAGCAAAGATGGTTCTCTTAAACCTAATGCGTTTCTTCCATAAAACTTCAAAAATTTAACAAAACTCAATGAAACACTATTACATGTGTTAATGAGGTTTATTTGTACTAATTTATTACATGGTTTCAAGGATCGGCCGATACCGGTCCGTACCGGGACCGGTCCGGTTCCAACCCGCGATACAAGCCTTTGTAT
>JAUPMG010269647.1:0-19495 GCA_031762675.1 Pachysandra terminalis
GGTCAGCAGTGATGGGTTATTTGTCAGTTTTATTTAATTCAGTCTTTATTTTATGTTGAATCATTGTAAGGCTACGGACGATTAGGTTAGTTTCTTTTAAAGCAATGTAAGAGTGCACTCTGAAATATTTTAATGAAATGAGAAGATTTGTTAAGATCACATGTGAGATGTTATTAATTTTTAGTGATTATAATATGCGACCGCGGTCTAGCAATAGATCTTGAAGATCTAACCTCGTGATCCGTGCCTTCCCACTTCGGATGTGAGACACTGGGATCGGGGCTTGACAATACTACCTCCGTCTAGAGTGAAACTCTAAGATGCAGAAGGTGATATTAACTTTGTCTAGAGCGAAGCTCTAAGACGTAGAAGGAGATACTACTTCCGTCTAGAGCGAAGCTCTAAGACATAGAAGGTGAAACTACCTCCGTCTAGAGCGAAGCTCTAAGACGAAGAAGGAGATATTACCTCCGTCTAAAGCGAAGATCTAAGACGTAAAATGAGACACTACCTCTGTCTAGAGCAAAGCTCAAAGACGTAGAAGGTGATACTACCTCCGTCTAGAGCAATATTCAACGACGTAGAAGGTAATACATAGCCTCCGTCTAGAGGGAACCTCGACAACATAGAATGTCACATAGTTTCGAAAGTGCTAAGGTTCGAGGACCTCGAAAGTACTAAGATTAGTAGCCTCGATGGTGCCAAGACTAGACAGTCTCGACGACGCCAAGGCTAAATAGCTTTCATTATCACTTATATTTACCGATCGCCAATGCCCATATCGAGGGTTTGTGAGGCACGCCAACACTTGGCTGTATTGGGGTTATAGGCCATGTCACGATTTCTCGGTGACAGACATGTAATTATCCAAACGACTTGTCATTGGACCACCTAAGATACTGGGGGTACATGATGCGTACTACCTAGGTGAACATTTTAACCATCGTAAAAAATGATGGTTAGGAATTCTAACTACAGTTAACTCTCTTCCAAAAGCTATAAATACTAGCTCAGTTTCTACATTTACAGATGACGAAAAATGAGAGGAGAATTCACAAAGGGTGAGACTTCTGTCAAAATTATTAGACCTTGAACTACGTCTGACTTGATCCCTATTTGGGTACGTAGGCAGCCTGCAAAATATTCAGTCATAATCCCAATTAGAGCCCTAGGGTTGGAGAATCTCTAGCACCTTGACCAACTATTTTCTTTAACCTGGTCCAACCGGTGTTAAGTGGTTTACAAGTTTAATTCTTTGATTCTTCTAGAGACGAGATACGGTCATTTGTTGATTTAGGTTCCTGCCGATCAATAATTCCACTCTTGGTGACTATTCACAAAACCACCCATGAAACAGAGACAAAGCAAGCAAGCCCGAAGAGAAAAAACACCGGACTCAAGGAACAAAAGAAAAGAAACCAAAAAATAACGTGGAGAGAATTACAATATTATTGAGCCTCCCAAAGACACCAACCAAGTAGAAAGCCAGACACCAACACAACCAAAGTCGGGTAAAAAGACACCCAGGTGAAGAAATAAAGAGACTCAGATGACACTACCCAAGCAAGGGACAACAAGAAAGACCAAAGAAGCAAGACTCACCAAAAACTCAAGTAGAGGCAACAACGCTGCTACCAAGAGGCTGACGAAGCTCAGGGAAGAGAAAAACCGAAGTTCAAGTATGAAAAAGGATCTATTGAAGAAGAAACCGAAGTTCAGACACGTCCTCTAGTTGCAAGCTCCTCAGAAAGTCTAAAACTCTCCTCTCCCAATCTCACCTACCTTGATCATCATCATAAGTTGCTTGTTTGCTTTGAGAACAAAATGTGTTAACCGTATTTTTGCTTTATAACTAAATTGAGGTGAAAACAATTATTTCGAAAACTCAATCACTGTCTTTTAGAATAAATCAAAAAATAATATTATGATAAATTTAAAAATATTAATTTTTTTTTGACATGGTATAAGAAAGGCTCCCTTTTATAACATAGATAAATCAAATGATAATACTATCCCATAAATTACTTTTAAAACAATTAATTTTTTTTTTTGACATGCTTTTAAGGTACGATCTTTGCATTTACCCTTTATAATGTAGATGGCTTTTGTTACTGTCGTTTCTTCTGGAGCATGTACATGTATATAACCCATGTAAGTAGTAGTGGGATTCCATTAACGCGTGACATGACCACCACACGAAAGGAGCCTCCCGACAAAAAGAAAATGAAAAACCCTAGAAATCAATAACCAAAAAAAGAAAAAAAAAAGAAAGAAAAAAAAAGCCTACAAATCTCAGACCCAGTTTGCATGAGACCATGAAGACGATGAAATCGTTATGCTTAGGTTTTTCCTTTTGTTTTTTCTTTCCATTTCTGCTAACAATCTCTTCGAAATCCTAGTAATCGAGGCTCTTTATCCTTTCAGCATACCTTCAAATCCTAAAAGTCCCAGCTTTCTCAAAAACATTTCTGGTTTTCTTCTGTAATCATGGCGACTTCAAGTTCTAAATCATCTGAAGAAGTGAGAAACTGGCTTGAATTGCCTCCGGATATTATGTCTTTGATACTGACGAAGCTTGGTGCCATTGAAATCCTTCTTAGTGCTCAAAAGGTCTGTTCTTCATGGCGCACGCTCTGCAAAGATCCTCAGATCTGGAGATCTGTAGATATGATGAAGAACCTTTGGAGTTATTTTTCCCCCGGGGATGATGAGTATAATATGGAGAAAATAGCGCAGGAAGCCATTAAACGGAGTTGCGGCAATATGGTCGAGTTTTCTGTGGAATATATCGGCACTGATGAGATTTTACAGTGTATAACCGATAGGTCAGAGGCTTAGATTTCTCTTCTCGGTGTGATAAGTTCTATCATTTCGTGTTTCTAAATAACTTTGCTTTCGTATCACAGCATGCACATAATTTATCAATTTATTTGGGGTCCAAAAGAAATCGCTTTGTTGAAATGCATCGCTTGGTTTATGTAATTGTAGATGCTGTGATTCAGATTAATGATGTTTTGGGCCACATTGTATAATGGTTTATCATGTGAGTCGGTTGGGCTCTGTAAATCGGAGTATGTGGTTTGAATGTGATGTGGCTTGAGATTCTGTATTAATATGAAACATTTTAGGAATGAACTTTTTCTGGTGGTTCACCATGTCTTTTATGTTTACAAAATTAACTGATTGATTTAAGTGTTAGATTTGGTTGGTTTCTATGATTTTCAGGGTCTGCCCTTTTTGAGCTTCTCCTCAATGAATTGAATGGACAATGGATCCTTTTGTGTAACACTTTGCAAAGCCTACTCATTTAGAAGTTCTGTAATTGTGTCTGGGAGTTTCAGGAGATCTGTTTCTATTTTTGTATTTATGGACAACTCCGGAGATAATTGTGGTCACTCTCCGTTGTCCTTTTTGAGGGTAAATCTATTTGGTCTCGTTGGCTATAATACTAAAGCTTCCCTCGTGATTGTTGGAAACTCTTTTCAGAATAAAGTTCTCATAAATCAAATGTCCCTAAACTATGTACGTTTTTATGGATAGGAGAGGAACTGATATTCCGAAAGAACATTGACATGAACAATATCTTTATCCCTACTAGGCCGAATGGCAACACCAGTTCCATTCTGCCTTTCTTGTGCCTTGTTTCTTGAAGTGGTTTCCTGATCTTTTATGCTCCTTGGCATGAACAAACACACGCGCACACGCACAAAAGTACAGCATGAGCTCCTTCTACGTCCCCCTCTTGGCTACCCTCTTGGCTAGAATATTACCATACCGTTAGCCGATCCAGGAACATCTAAGAATGAGATGTTCATTGTGAACACAATAGCTTTGACTAGCCAGAAAAAAATGAGCTAATCTCCAAGAACGCATCTGAGTATCCAATACCCATTACATGTGTGGATGGTTCTCCCTCCACAATGAACCTTGGAAAGTGAAAAAAGATGTCACGCTAGTGAAAGAGCACAAATCTCAGCCCTAATGATATTCCCAAAGCCAATAGCCCCTTAGAATGTTAAAAACTTTGGCTCATGAAAAACATTTAAGCCCTTAGAATGCATGAACAGCCTGATTAGTCAGGTTTTGAGAACTCTATGTCTATACCGAAGGGTTTAGACTGCCAAGGGGGCATTTGTTAGTATTCCTTTTAAAAGAGCCCAGAAATGGGATACCCCATGACCCGTGATCCTCATCCACCTTGAAGAAGAAACCAAAAGAGTCCTTTAATCTTTCAAATGGTTAGTTAGAGAAATCCCAGAAAACATCGGCATAGGGTTAGTCCAACGCCTGATCATGGTTAGTTCTCGTTGTGACTGACGATAAGGACAAATTTTTATTTTCAAGAAACTTCCTACTTCTTTCAGTCCTAATTCCTCACATAATGGGCTGAATTAGACATATATACAAAAGCCTGGGTCTTAGGCTGTCATCTTTAGTGATTTTGTTTGTAAATTGCACAAGGACCGTACTGGTATCCAAATTGCCCTTAACAGGGAAACAAGCAAACTTGGGACTTGAAGGGCTATCAGTCACAGCGAAGATTGACCTAAAGCAAATTTTGTGAGGGAGTAAAACATAGAATCAAGCACAAATATGCACTTCCATCTTCTGTTACCAGAACTACCAGAACTGAATGCCTGATATTAATGTCCACCCATCTTGACTAGACCCATGCTTATTGCATATTTTCCAGGAAATCTGTCCGTTAGAACTCCAAAGCCTATGCTAAGTGATATGGACTTAAATTTTCCACATGTTTAGACCATCATGAATCTCTGATTTAACTAAGTAGTTCTTCATAAGACTCAATCCTTCTAGACGAAGTTCCTTTGAATTTCCTTTTTTATCCTTTTGGCACCCTTAGATGTTATCTTAAATGTGAGCATGAAATTAAAGGGAGGCAGGGAAGTCTTCACCAAACAAAAGGTGATTCCTTATTCATTTGGCTAGTACTTTGTCAATTTTTTTGACATAAGTTTTGAACCTGAGACTCTTGAGGTTAATGTGTCTCTATCAGTCCCTTAGGCAGAAGTTTTTGGGTAAGAAAGTAATTATCATCTGAATAGAACGTTGATGTAAAAAATAATACTTTATTTCAACTAGATAAAACGACCACCAGTTCTATTCTGTCATTCCAATCTTTCAGGTATTGGGAGTTCTGCTGCTTGTTTATTACTCTATTTCTTGTCCTTTTGCAGGGGGTGGGTGGTGGTTGTAGGATGTTAACGAGGTTATACTTTTAGCGGTCTTGACCATTATTTTCTAGGCAGCATTTCATACTGTTTTTCACGTGTTTTTTCTTTTTTTTGATAAGTCATGCGATTATATAAAAGGAAGAAGAAACACAAAGAGTACAGCTCCCGCGATTTAGCGAATAACTAAAGCGTAGAGAGCAAAAAGACATAACGAAAACACCAAAACAGAAATATACAAAGAGGAGATAGAGAAAACCACTCACTCCCTCACAAAAACTACTCACGTAATATGTCCCGAGTAGGATCTCCCACAAACAAGGACTCCCTAGTTGCCCCCCTCTTAGCCAAAATCTCGGCCCAATGTGAAACTCCCCTAGACACCACCTTTTTTCTTCACAATTATCTAAAATTTTCCTATCTGGGTTGGTTCTAAAACTTCAAATACCAAGATATTTTCTAGCCATGGGTATTGTGCTATCATGTGTTCTGCCCTCACAATTTTCTTGGTGGAATGTGTTTCATATTCTGTCCCAGTTCACCTTTGTCCAAGTCCATTCCCTATGCTTGGACAATGAAAGGATGTGAGTCCAGCTTGTTATTTTTATGATAGTTGATTGATGGATGTTCATAATGCGCCTGATCAATTAAATCTAATTGCTTACCCACCAGTAAAGCACTCCAATTTTTCTTCTTTTTCTTCTTTTTTTCCCTCGTTTTTACTTTGATTGTCATCTTTAGCACCTAGAAATTATGTGTAAACTATTGATGGCCTAACCATTGAATTGCTTGATTTTTCCAGTTGATGGGAGTATTATTTTTTACATTTGTATTTTAAGAATGATGAAAATATAATTTAAAAACCGAGTCATCATCAGCAATATCTCTCCACCATCGCTGTCAGTACATTTTCTGGAATCCCTTGCTCCGCCTCTTAGCTCTTCGTCATCCTTTTCTTCCGTTTCTGCCCCGGCCCTTGATTCTAGCTGTAACCCCCCATCACTATATCCAATTCTATCCATCTTCTTCTTCTATCCCATCCCCCTCTCTGCTATCCTTTGAGTCGGTGGTGGCTTTGGGGCCAGAGGCTCACCCGAAATGTCCTCCTCTTTATTTTCCTCCTCGAGCTGTTCCGGCATCAGCTCAATTTTCATCTTCTGCTGGTAGAGGAAGGAAGACCTTGTATTATCAGATCCAATCGAAGTTATTCATTTTGGAAGAGCTCGCTGGGAAAGGGAGGGAGGAGTTCAAGCTGTCTGAATTCAGCAATGGAAGGCGCAGCATGGTGGTCTTGATTGGAGCTTTGGTTTTGTGGGTGGTGGGGTGCTGTAGGAAGCTGGGGTGTCGGTATCACAGCAGAAAATCTGGAAGAAGACATAGGGAATAACCTTAGTTACTAGAGCGTAGAGTGAGAATGAGAATGAGAATGAGAGCGGGAGCGAGTGCGGGAGAGCGTCAACTTAAAAATACTTTAAAATCAGAGCGTCTTTAGAGCGTATATGCATTTATAAATTTAATATTTTTAAAAATTATTGTAACTATTATATAACTGTTTATTATCAAATATATAGTATAAATAAATTTATATTATTAAGAATAAAAATTTAAGTTTAATAAATTTTTAATATTTAATTAATATAAATATATTTCTTGTATATTTAGATAGAAAATGTCTTTGATGAAAAAATAGGTAAATAAATTTATTTTTAATAATTAAAACTTAAAAATTTTATAAGAGAATATGAGTGACAAGAGTCAGAGAGAGAGAGAGAGAGAGAGAGAATAAAAAATAAAAAGCAAAAGAGAGCAGACAATTGTATTAATTACCTAACGGTTGACAACAAGGACACTGTATAAACATTCTTTTAACATAAAATAACATTCAATATTACATAGAAATCAAGCGTTTTTGCTTTATTTAATAGAGCACGTCTATATTTTTTCGGAATTTGTGCTCTAGTCTGATTTAATCCACGTATTGTAAGTGGATTTTCTTTTAACGCGTCAATTCGCGTATTGAATGCGAGAGCGATAAGTGCATCTGACGAATTAGGTAACTAAGGGAAGAACTACATCAATCTTGGATGTTAAGGCAAACGATGGTGGGAGATTTATCAAGCTGTTGTTATTTTCGAATCAGAAGATTAATATGATTCTTATTCTGGAAGGCTGGAAAGGAAAAAAAAATGGAGGGATTTTGCTGCTTGGGCCGAAAAATGGAAGTTATTGAAGATGGAAGTGAAGATAGAGGTTGACAGTGAAGGGAAGCTAGGAAGGGTGTGTGTTCAACATCACCACGGGGGATGGTTGCCTGCAATCAGGGTGAACAAAGAGAGGAGTATCTTCGGAATGCAATGGGGTTCGGCCCTTTTAATCTCAGTCAAGAACACGAATATAGCCTGTTCTTTGATTTCAAGGGAGATGGCTGATTTCTTTGATCTTCCGGAGCTCCTGGAAATTATCCCATTCTCTGGTTCTCAGGCTGTGGCCTTTGTGCCGTCTGAAAAGGTCTTCCAATCCTTGGTTTCGATGAAGTTCCTTTAAAATCAAGGGATGGCGTTGTGATTAGGCGATGGTTGGATGTTTCTTGCAAATCTCTGATATAAGAAGGCTTCCAATGGGTTATGGATTCATATTTTTGGGCTTCTTCCTACCTTATGGTCCGAGTCTTTGTTCTTAGCTACCGGCCAATGCTGCTGTGGTCTGATGAAGGTGGAAGAAGAAACTCTTCAAGGTAGGTGCCAGAGGTGTGTGAAGTTGATGGCTACTCAATGCAACCCTCTTTTGATTCCGTGAGTGGTTCAGGTACTAGTTGGGGAAGACTTATTTAGTGCAAATAGCTCTATCTCCATTAGAGAAGGTTACTGAAGTGCAGGTCTTTGGATGTACTGGGAGCTTGGCAACAGTCGGGGGAGATGGTGATGTGGCACTGGGGCTGACAGGTGGAGGAACCGGTGAGGAGTTTCAATTGGGTCACCATACGTGGCTGGCATGTGGTGAGGGTGGGGGCATTCATGGTTCATTCGGCAGTCACCCATATGTTAAATTAACCAGGCTAAATCAAGTTTCAAATTTGAAAGAATTGGCACACGTGGAGAGAGGTGTTTGGGCTTGGACTAGAGATATAGGTGTGAAACATGTGGAGGGTGGACTGTATGGTAGAAAGGATGGTCTGTTATGGGCCCAAGTCCAGTCCGTGGGCTCGTGGAGAGGGGGCTGAAGTAGTGAGAGACTTGAGCACAGGATTGTGTCGAGGTCCAGGTCCAGATCGAGCTTAAGGGAGATGGGTTTTAAGAGGAAAATTAGCCTGAATCGTAATGGGCCTGCCAGGGGAAAAGATATTATGTTTGGGGTTGGGTCTAAGGATGAAGGGCTGGAATGTCCTAAGTGGAGATGCAGCTGTTCAGAAGGTGAAGGCCCTTTCAGGTTGTGTAAGGAGGAAAGCCATGAGAAAGTCGTGGAGAAATTAAGCCCAGAGCACTTGTGGAATTGGCAAAATAGGTGGCAAATCTTATTTTGCTGTCAATGTCCAAGATGGTTTATGAAAAGGAAAACATCATCTACTCAGACGAAGAGGTAAGGAGAAGGGCAAAAGTCAGAGCCGGACCTGAGTATTTTGGCAAACGACTTAGAGATGGCCGGTTATGAAGAGCAGGTGATTAAGCAAACCATTTATGCAGTAAACAAAGAGAAAATGGGGGAAGATGATAATGATGGCAGGTGTCGAATCCTTGCAAAATCGTCGGGTAGTTGCTATAAATTCTAATTCTCTTCTAGTCATGGTTTAAAATATCGTGTTGATACGACACGATACACTAACATTACGATACGATACGTATCTTTTTACAGTGTATCAGTCGATACATTACCGATATGGTCGATACATTGTCGATACAGTCTTGATACGCTCGATACTACCTCAATACGTTTGATACACTCGATACGTTGGATAATAATAAAAAAAAAGACAATGAAAACTAAAGAAGGATCACAAAAAAAAACACAAATAGAAACCCTTAAATTACTACCTAATTTTGAAAAAGAACAAAGAAAAAGAAAATGGAAGAGAGAGAGAGAGTTTTGTTTGGCTAGGCTAATATTCTTTATCTTATCCTTCTCGTTATCGTTCTTCTTCTCCTTTCATTTGCTATTTTCCATCTCTAAAGATTGTCGAATAAGAAGGCTTTTTGTTTTAAATATGCATCTATATGTAATAAAAGTTGTTCTTTTTGTTCTAAGATATTCCTAATGGATTTTGAATTTGTTTGTTGATGTTTGAAAGTATGTTTTTATGTCTTAAATTATGATTATATCTTGTTACTTATAGGTAATTGACCCCACTAGATATGTATTTTTTTTTTTTAATGTTAAATTAGTGTATTTGATATACTATGACATTACACTTATTAAAGTTTTTTTAAGTTTTCATGTGCCTGCACGGGTAGCGGTTGGTTTTTACGTTAATATGTATTATATGTGTGGGTGAATCATATAAAAAACATGTTAATTTATCATATCTTTACCTTATCTTTGCATAAAAGTGGGTCTTGTTGCATGTATCCTTCATTTTCCTTGCGTATCCATGCGTATCCGATACGATACTCGATACGTATCCATTTTTGAGCGGACCGATACCCTACCTCAATACGATATTTTGAACCATGTTTCTAGTTGACCCGTATAAGATAAAACGAGTGGGAGATTGCTGTCCTCAGGGCATATCTATGGTGTTAATTCAAATGGAAAAATGTGGTTCTGATATTTCTAAGTCAACCCCTTTGATGCAGAGAATTAGAGATGGCCGGTTATGAAGAGCAGGTGATTAAGCAAACCATTTATGCAGTAAATGAAGAGAAAAGGGGGGAAGAAGGGGTGAAGATGACGATGATGGCAGGTCTCGAATCCTTTTGAAGTCGTCGGGTAGTTGACATGAATTCTAATTCTCTTCTGGTTGATGCGCATAAGATAGGTGTGGGGGATTGCTGTCCTTAGGGCATATCTAAGGTGTTAATTCAAATGCAAAAATGCGGTTCTGATATTCCTGAGTCAACCCCTTCGAAGGTCTTTGCTGTTTTGTTCCCTTCTCCATTACCGATTTTATAGTCGTGTGCAGATATACCATATAGGGGTATGGTTGGTTCTTTGTATTTTGATAAATGCCTTATCTCTTTGTCTCTCTTCCATCCTTGCTTTAAACCAGGTGCAAAGGAAAGGCTTGCCAATGTGCAGAAACTTGACAACCGAACTTGGAAACAGAAGAATTTGAGCCAAAATATTACCCGAATGAGACTGGTTGATATCAGAGTAATGGGTGGGGGTTCCAAGAAGAAGGTTATGTGGATGAGGAGAATGGGATTGGGGAGAATCCTAAGATGAATGAGGGAGGGGTGCAGGTTGAGCCAACGTGTGATGATTGAGTGGAAGTAGAGGATGTGGCCTCTTTGTTCAGACTCGTTTTGATGCACATGGGGGATGGGTAGATATCCCGGAGAGGCGGTGGCTAGATTTAGAAAAAGAAGGGAAGGAAAGTTGGGGGTTTTCTCCCAAATTTCTAGAGAAGTTAGAAATTTGGAATGGAGCCTTCAATACAAAAGAAGGAATAGGAGCATTGAAAAGGGTTAATCGTCGGCAAGTGAGTAAATAAAGATTTTAAGTTCAAATATTAGAGGATTTGGGGGGGTGGGGGGTGACGAAAAAAAATAGAGCCATGAGAGAGTTGTGTAGAAGAGTTACGTCGTGGGTGGTAATACTTCAAGAAACAAGAGATCAGTAGAGGTTTGATGAGGATATTGTGGGGGGTTCAGAATAGGAAATGCGTTTGACCGCCATCCCAGGGTGCCTCAGGTGGCAATCTAGTAGTGTGGGACATGGACAAAGTGGAGGGTAATGAGGTCTCAATAGGGAGATTTTGTTTGTTGGTTAATTTCAAGAATCTGGGGGATAATTTTGTGTGGGAACTCACAGCGGTGTATGGCCCCAACCAGTATAGGGAGAGAAGTCGGTTGTTGGAGGAAATTAGAGCCATTCATAGTAATAACTTGGGACCTTGGTGTGTCTGATTGGAGATTTTAGTGTGACTAGTTATGGGGATGTGAGAATCGGTGGGTCTAGGGTGTCTCGGAGTATGGGATTGTTCTCATCTCTCATCCAAGACCTAGCGTTAGTGGAGTATCCCTTGATTGGAGGTTGTTTCATGTGGTCCAACATGCAAGAAAATGGGTTGTGTTGTAGACTAGATAGATGTTTAGTCGATGGATTGGGATGCTCATTTTTCCTTGATTTCTTAGTCCATCCTTCATAGGTCTACTTCGGATCATTGGCCCATCTTGGTGTCATCGAAGTTGGGTCGGGGTGGTCCGTTCCCCTTTAGGTTTGAAAACATGTGGCTCACCCATAAGTCCTTCAAAAGTGAAGTTGCTAAATGGTGGGGTGATCCCGAGACTTAGATTTGGCATTGGTCAGGTTTTAGATTTATTAAGCGTCTCAAAGTGGTTAGAGACAAAATCAAAGTATGGAAAATATCATCTTTTGGTAATGTCCATACTCGTAAGATTGCATTGGTGGAGGAAATTGGTTGTTTTGATAGACTAGAGTAGGATATAGGACTCGATGGGAGTGAGAGAGGCGAGGAAATTGAAAATTGGGGAGTTAGATTTGATTCTCAGACAAGAAGAGATAAGCTGGAGACAAAACTCGAGGGTCAGATGGATCAAAGATAGATGGTAATTCTAATTTTTTTCATAAAATGGCAAATGGAAGAGATAAAATGAATAATATTTTACACTTATTGTTTGATGGGAGAGGATAGATGATGAAGGAGAGATGTTATGTGCCTTGATGGATTATTATGGGAGATAGTTCACATATGAACAAGACAATTTTGATTTGAGGAACATTCAAGGGCTATCTTTATCTATTGTTCAAAAGAGATGGTTGGAGAGCCCATTTTTACGAAGCGGAGATGAAAAAGGTGATCATGGGAATGAAGAGGGACTAAGATCATGATCCTGATGGTTTCATGATGGCTTTTTATCAAGATGAGTGGGAGATACTCAAAGGTGATATTTTTGAGATTTTCAATGATTCTTTTTAGGATTGTGATCAATAAAGTTACTAATGAAACATTTTTAGTGTTGATTGCTAATAAGGCAGAGACTAGTGAGATTAAAGATTTTAGACCAATTAGTTTAACATCGAGTTTGTACAAAATAATTTCGAAGGCGCTTGCTTTGAGACTTCTTTAAGTAATTGGGGATGTAGTGTTTAAAAATCAAAGTGCCTTTATAGCGAGGAGACAAATTCTGAATAGTATTTTGATTGCAAATGAGGTGGTCGAGGATCGGATCCGTAATGGGGATAATGGGATTGTGTGTGAATTGGATTGGGAAAAAGCATATGATAGGGTTGAATGAGATGTTTTAGCTACCGTCCTTGCATGGAAAGGTTTCGGGTCAAGATGGAGGAAGTGGATTGGGGGTTGTATTAGGAAGGTGTCATTCTCTTTCATTTTTAACGGTTGTGTTTGGGGTCGCGTTACATCCTTTGGAGGACATCTACAGGTGGATCCCTCCGCTCCCATACTGGTTAACCTTGGTAAGAGATGTCCTTAGTTTTTTTTTAGCTAGGGTGGAGGAATTGGGTCGTATTTCAAGGTTCAGGGTTGGCAGAGAGAGGATTCTGATATCTCACCTTCAATATGCAGATGACAGATTTTGTTCTTGGAGGCAAAGGAGGTGCAAGTTATTGGGTTAAGGCAATCTTGGGATGCTTTGAAATGATCTTTGGTTTGAAAGTAAACTTGGATAGAACTAGCATTTCTGGTTTACATGTAGGGCCTGAGTGGATTCATCGGTTTACAGAATTCCTAGGAGGTGGGGTGGTGGAGCTTCCTATTAGTTACCTAGGCTTTCCTTTTGGACAAAGTGCTAGATCCTTATCTTTCTGGCTTCCTATTATTGAAAAGTTGGCAATTTGGAAGAGAAACTATCTACCTTGGGAGGGAGAATCACTCTTTTACAATCTGCCTTAACCAAT
Source organism: Pachysandra terminalis (assembly GCA_031762675.1). Taxonomy (NCBI): domain Eukaryota; kingdom Viridiplantae; phylum Streptophyta; class Magnoliopsida; order Buxales; family Buxaceae; genus Pachysandra; species Pachysandra terminalis. Next base: position 13,227 of record JAUPMG010269647.1, read on the forward strand.
CTCCCCATCTGTTACCTCTCTTTTTAAAGTTCCAGTTGAAGTAGCTAAGATTGTAATAATTCAAAGGGGCTTTTTGTGGAAGGAGGTGGGCATAAGAAAGATTATGTGGTTAACTGGGAGTTCGTTTGTAGAAGTAAAGAGGAAGGGGGCTTGAATTTGGGTAGCATTTTGCCTTGGAATTCAGCTGTAAGTGGTTGTGGAGGTTTTGCATTGACAAGGATGCTCTTTGGTATGAGGTAATAGTTAGCAAGTGTTTAATTGATGACAATGGATGGGATGTGGATCGTAATGCTAGGATGTATAGCTTGTTCCCTTGGAAGGCGATATCTACTGTGGCTAGCCTCTTTTATCCTCGTTTGCATTTTGGGGTGGGTAATGGACTACATCTATCATTTTGCCAGGATCTTTGGTGGGGAACTCAACTTTGTGTCATTGTTTCCCTAGATTGTTCCTTGTATCCAGGAACAGATCTGCGTTGATAGCTGATATTCTTTCTTCGTTTGGTGAGGGATTGTCCTGGAACCTAGATGTCAGACGGGACATTAGGTTGGTTGAGGTAGGGGAACTAGGCTATCTTTTACTCTCTTTTGAGTACGCTTTTATTGATTCTAAATTGCCGGATAATCGAGTTTGGGTTCTTCATCCGAGTGGGAAGTTTATCGCTAAACCTTTTTTCAAGCCTTGCGTAGTGGAGACAATCGTAACCCATTGTTTCTTAATCCGTCCAGGTTTTGGTAGTCTTGTGCTCCTCTTAGAGTTAAGGCGTTTGTCTGGACCGCTATTCTCCACAAAGTTAACACCTGTGATATGTTGCAAAAAAGGAGAGGAGGCTTGGCTATTTCACTTGACATTTCTATATTGTGCAGAAATCAGGGGGAATCGATTGATCATTTGTTTCTCCATTGCTGCTAGGGAGGTATGGTTTTGTTTCTTGCAGGGGTTTGGTTTGGATTGGGTAATGCCTAATAAAATTGTTCTATTATGGGATCAATGGAGGGGGGCATGGTATGTGGGTAAGAGGTAAAATGATGTTTCAGTCCGTGTTCTTTGCCATTTTATGGGCAATTTGGTGTGAAAGGTACATGAGGGTTTTTGTGGAGAAGCAGAGCAACGCTTGTAGCATTATTGAGTCCATTTTGGTGATGGTAGCTTCATTCATGGGTAGGGGTCAGGTCAGAATTCAGAGAGATTCCTCTTGATTCGATAATTCAGAATTGGATCACGATTGCTCTGTCATCCCCTGCTAGGATGAGTCGATGTGTTGTTTAGAGACAGCTGCTTGATGGGATCATCAAGCTTAATTTTGATGGATCTTCCCTCGACAATCCAGACAGATCAGGTGTTGGATGAAGATGCTTGAACAGTATATAGAACCTTAGAGGACTCAGCAGCAGCTTTCTTGCCAAGACTTGGCCTGGGAGCAGATAGATTATCATCAGCATTGGAGGAATGAATTGCTATCTTTGACAAACTGCGGGGGTGTTTTTAGAGATGCTCATGGTAAGATTTTGCATGCTTTCTCAGGACCTATTGGAGAGGGGGATTGGACACGTGCAGAATTGTTGGCCCTATTAGTGGGTTTGAGGGGGGCCAAGAAATTGGGGTTTGATGTTGTAGCAGTGGAAGGGGACTCATCAATGACTATCTCCTGGATCTTTGATTCTCTGCAGTGGTCGTGGAGATTTTGGCATTTGTTGAGATGGGTGTTGTCAGAGAATATGGTCATTTCCTTCAATCATACTTGGCGAGTTAGAAATTCAGTGGTAGATAGCTTAGCTAGAGGAGGGGTTAGGAGGGAGGCCTTTTTTGCTGACCGATCATATGTTACTAGAAAAGTGGTTTATGTTTGTCGTTCTGCATTGGTGTAGCTATAGGATTCATGTTTGCATTTATGGTTGTCCATCTTGGACAGAATTTGTATTGATTACTTTTCTTTATAATTATGAAATCAAGTCAATTATAGAAAAAAATTGAGCCTTGCTCCAAGTACTTTGGGGTTTGGTTAAGCCTGCATGAATTCTTTCTTGCATACTTTGTATACTGCCATATCTTCCATTTTGTTTTTGGGAAAAGTAGCCATATCTTCTATTAGATTCATTGTTTCAAGTGCCAGTTGATTGTTTTCGGCAGAGGCTCATCCAAAATTTGATTATTTAGTTTTGTTAATGTGTTTATATGTTCCTTCTTATTGCCCATGGTCTCGACCAATATGTCTTTATACTCGATACCTTTCAGTTTTGGTGGGTCGAAATCCCAATAAAAAACCATAACTCAAAACCATGATTGGAATCACTGTTTTCAAATATCTTATATTATTTCCATCCTTATCCTTTTGTTCTTCCCTTGGTCTTTTCCAAACATTCAACTGGTACCCAAATATCCTCACTTGAGTTGTCATAGATTTTTGTTTCACACTACCAATCATTTCCATTGTCCCTCCCTTATTTGATGAACGCTATAGTACATTCTTAGGTTCTACCTTGTGTGCTTATTCCTTGTTTTATTTATCATCCATTTAAAGTAGAGGTATATATATATATATATATTTTTTTTTTTGATGAATAATGAGAGATTTTATAAAAAAGAGGAAGAAAATACAAAGTTTCCCAAGTAGGGGAAACGAGAATAGAAAACAGAAAAATAAAATACAAATGAAAATACATCACAAAAGATCTACATATGAATCACTGCCTCCCAACATCTAGAAAGGTCTGACCTGGATACATCTTTAAATTCTGGTAGAATGCTTGCCCAAAAAGACACCAAACTCTCAATGGAATTGATCAAAGCCCCCAAACTAGTTTTCTTGTCGTCAAATATTCTGCTATTCGCAAAGAATACCAAATCATAAAGGATCTTACCTCTCTTTCCATGGGAAGGAAACCACCATTGAGAGAACAGTAAGTGAAGAGAACATGGTCTCATCCAAACAACACCTGCCAATCTGATGAAATAATTCCAAATCCGTGATGCCCAACAGCAGCCTACAAACAGATGATCTACTGATTCTCCGAATCTTAAGCACATTGGGCATCCAGGGCGACAACAGCACATATAGTCTCCTTTGCAACATATTTGCAGTGTTGATTCAATATAGAAGAGTCATCCAAGTAAAAGCTTTTACTTTGAGAGAAATCTCGGCTTTCCAAAGAACCGAGGTAGAAAAAATAGGAGGGATTGAAACCTGATCAGAAACAAAAACAGAACAAAGAGACTTTGTGGAAAACATCCCACTAGTATCAGGACACCAAACTCTCGAATCAAGTGTGTTGACATCAATGACCACATTTTTTAATAGTTCAAACATGGAAGCCAATTCATCTATATCAATCTGCATAGGGTCCCGAATGAAAGGAAGGTTCCAAGAGAGACCCGACACTGACTAGCTAAGCACATCCGAAACAGAAGGGTTTTTAAAAGTGGAAAGACGAAAGATCCTTAGGAATTTTGAAGCCAAATGGAATCCCCCTACCAAGGATCCAGCCAAAAGCGAATAGACGAACCTGACCCAATTGAAAATCTCACACATTTTTTGAAAATATGAAATATACTAGATATTGCTTTCCAAGGACTTGCAGATTGAATAGTAGCCTTGTGATTGAAATCCCACCCATTTTCATAAGTACCATACTTGCAATGACAGTTCTCCACAATGCATCTCTCTCAATATTGAATCTCCAAAGCCATTTTCTGAGAAGAGCTTGTTTTTGTTTTGAATGTTACCTAAAAAAAGGCCGCCATCCTCCTTAGATTTACACACATCCGCCCACTTCACTAGGTGGTCTCTTTTCTTCCCTTCCCTACCCACATCCCCCCATCCCATAGAGAATCTCTTTGCATTTTTTCAATCTTGTCATTCACTTTTTTGGGCATTTTAAAGATAGATATGTAGTAAGTTGGTAGATTACTGAGAGAAGCCTGGATGAGGGTAATCCTACCATCCAAAGAGAGGTAATTTCTTTTCTAAATGCACAATTTTTTATCCCTTTTTTCAATAACTGGATCCCACATCTGAACCCCTCGATAACTTCCGTTCACATTCATGCCCAAATATTTCATGGGCCACTCCCACACCACATCCCAACACCTAAGCACACTCATTTTGGAGATCCTCTTCCACATTAATTCCAAAACATCTAAGAATGCACTTTGTTCAGAAGATAATGTCCCTTGACACATTAAGGAAAATAATAGTATCATTTGCGAATTGCAAATGAGACAAAGGCACCTTGTCCCTCCCAACCTCAAAACCTTTTATCTTACCCATCTCCTCCGCTCTTTTGAGAAAAACACTTAAGACATCACTAACAAGTGAATAGAAAAGGAGAATGTGGGTCCCCTTGACGTAGACCTCTAGATGAAGGTACTAACCTTGAAATCCCCCCATTCAAACAAAATGAGAAGTTGACATTCTTCAAACACCCTTTAATCCAACTACACCACTTGTTCGGGAACCCTTTCCATCTTAATACTGAATCAACGCATGCCCATTCTACCTGGTCATATGCTTTTTCAAGATCATCTTTGAGAGCAAAACCGGATTTTTGTTCTTCTAAATTTTTCCTCAATCCATTCATTCGCAATCATAATGCTGTCCGTGATTTGTCTGCCTTGAATAAATGCACTCTGATTTTTTGACACCACCAACCCTATGACCTCTTTCATTCTATTTTCCAAAACTTTGGCAATGATCTTATACACACTAGGAATGTTGCATTCATGGCTGTATTGATAATTCCACTTGTCTGAAATTTTTTAAAAACCTTTATAAGATCGAACTTGATGATATCCCAATAATCCTGAAAGAAAGCCATCGAAAAACCATCAGAGCGTGAGGCCTTGATCCTATCCATCTCCCAAATTGCATTTTTCACCTCCACTTCCTCAAATTCTTTGACAATATTCGATGCTTCTTCCTCATTCTGTTTAGGGTCCTCTAGCAATGAAAGATCAAACTTATACCCTTGTTCAGATTTGAGAAAAATTGGATAACTCCCCTTCAATTTCCTTCTGATCTTCAGATAATACTCCATTAATCTCCAAAGAAACCATTTCATTCATCCTACTTCTAAAATTAGTCATCTTGTGAAAAACTTTTGTATTCTCATTCCCTTTTAACCATTTCACCTTAGATTTTTGCATCCAAAACACTTCCTCCTTTTTCAACGGCTCTCCAATCTCCACTTTTAATTTCCTCTTAGACTCTCTCTCACTTTGATCAAGCATCTTGTTTTCCTCCATACTATCATTTTTCTTGATCTCATCCAAAATTTCAGTCTTCCTCTCCGGAAGCGATCCAACCACCTCTTTATTCTATCTTTTTATCTTTTCTTTCAAACCTCTCAAATATTTCAAAAATTTAAATCCTTCCCAGCCCGGCTCTACATCCTTCTTGTCCCCCCCCTCACTACCTGATTCGTAGAGATACGTGATGGAGAATGGTCGGAAATTGGTCTAGGGAGAACTCTTTGGGATGTTTTAAGAAATTTTTCCTCCCACTAAGAAGAGACAAGGATTCTATCCAACCTACAACACACCGGATTTTCTTGAAGATTTGACCAAGTGAATCTCCCTTAAAGAAGAGGAAGGTCAATTAGCTCACTATTATTGATAAACTCCACAATACCTTTCATACTTTTTGTAAATCTGTTTATTCTTGATTTCTTATGTTTGTATCTAATCAAATTAAAATCCCCAATAAGGTACCATGGTTCCCTCCACAAATCTCTAACTTTAGTCAATTCCTCCCAGAAGCCATCCCTCTCCCTAGGTTTATTTGGGCCATAAATTCCTATCAAGATCCACTCAAAATCATCCTCAGCATTTACAAATTTAATCGACATTGAAAATCTTCCTTTCCACACTTCCTTGTGATTAACCACATCCAGATCCCAAATGACACAAATCCCTCCCGAATTTCCCACCGAAGGTAAGAACTTCCACTCCTTGTATTTTCCACCTCCCAATTGGTTAACTAATCTCTTGGAAACACACTCCTTTTTTGTCTCCTGAATCACCACTATGTCCGCTTTTGTTCTTCTTCATAACTCCTTTGTTGCTTTCTTTTTTTTTCATTATTCCCTAAATCTCTCACATTCCAATTGATTATTTTCATCAAGTAACTTTTTCCATCTCCTTAACTTTTAAATTTCCACCCTTCCTTCTTTTGTACAATAAGCTGTGTGATCGCCCCCGGGTCGGGTGGACCCTAGGTTGATCGAGCTAGCAACTCTGCTGGGGAGTTGTGGGTTTGAGCTGCGGTTCAATTT